>JABFPB010003872.1:0-16035 GCA_022817645.1 Ceratoteleas bidentatus | reverse complement strand
AACGTTTGCTTTCATTCAAATAGGCTATCCGAACGATTAATTTATTGAACCCTAAAAATACACTCCTTTGCGATTGTTCAACATTAAGGTATAGGACTTAGAACTCCGAAGACCCGAGATCAAGTCCTAATCATGGCTGATTTTTTTTCACCCAAATTTTAATGTCCCCGTCCTCATAATGCGATATTTGTATAAACCACCTTAAGAGCATATGATATTTTATCGAAATTTTCCGATCTGTGAGGTTATCACTAGTTTATCACACCACTACATATTCGCATCACAATAATTCGCACAATGCATTTGCCGAATTTCTGTTCAATAATTTTCCAACCAAATCATCCGCCGATTAATTGCCCTGAATACTTTTCGAATTCGCGTCACGATAACCCCCCGAAATATCACACCCTCATCATCTCCAGTCAACTATCGCCGTCTCTCTCGCTCGCGCGGCGAATAACCGCGACAGCCGCGTGACTTACTCCCGCCACTTTATTGCCCGTCTCCCACCCCCTCCCGCCAGAATTCCCGACTTTCTTGTCTTCCCTCTGAGTCAGCCTGGAACGGCAGCGTCGAGCTCCAGTTTTGAATTGCGCCCACAGCTGATCGCTCGGTCGCACGGACCCCCGAAATCCGTCATTTTCCAGGACGAAGGACCCTCGACCCTCGAGCCCGGAATCTGCGTCGCGATCTGCTTTCTCCGGACAGTTCCCTTTGTGACGATCGCAGGACAGACTGACTTTGTTAGTTTAGTTCAAAACATTCGCTCGGATCTTTCGGTGAGTTTTTTTTAATTTTGTAGAGATGTTTCTGGAATAACTCTATTCTGATTGGAAATTTAATAAGAAAGTAAAATAATAGAAATAGTAAAAGTTCATTATTAGTATGACGTTTTAACTGAGAGTTATCAGTGCCTTATGACATTATTTGTATTTTTTGTAATAGTTTTGAGTGGTATTTTATAACTTAATCGTACTGAGGTTTTTAATCAATTATTTGAGAAAAAAGGTTTAATATTTATAATTTTGGGGATTCTTAAGAGAAAATTGTAACTAAATTTAATTATTCTTGTTATTATAAGTTTTCACTGTTTTCGAGTGATGTTTTGGCGATAACTCAATAAATTTGCAAAAAGAAACATCTGACACTGAATCATTTTGAGCAGACTAATTAAAATAACATTGTCTCTTTCATTTACATGATTTAGATGTATATTCGACTTCACTTCTCATATCCAAAATTGCATAAAATACATATTAATAGTTTAACAACTTTGAAATTACGAACATAAATAAATAGTACTTTTAATAAAACGTTACATTAAATAATGCACCAACTTAAAGAAAAATAAAAACACTCTTTTATCATAACATATATTTTTATTCCTCATCAAAAGTTGTTTGTACAGCCTTTACAATTTTCTCAACACATTTTTTACTTTTTGTAATTCTTGGTTTCCCTCCAACATCCTCACTTAAAAGCTTACATACTCCTTTTTCCCCATTAGACCTATACACATTCTGCAAAGTTCCCAATGAAATTCCACACTCAGCCATTTTCTGAATCATATTCGCACTTACAGATTCCTTAATAAATTCCATGGACAAAACATTCCTTCGTTTATTCTCAAGTCGTAGCTCATTTTCTAAAATCCAACTGACTGGTTTGCACCCAGCATTCATATTTTCATTAGTAATGCCGATAACATTTACAAGTTCAGCAAGAACTCTGACATCTTCCATTGCATTGTGAGCTTGCAAGTTTGCTATTTTATAATAACTTGCAAGACTTGACTGGCTGAATGACAACTTTTTTTTTAAACGATCCTTCAGTTTCTCTCTAAAGACAATCAGTGTATCAACCAGACCTTTTACAGCAGATGAAAACTGATTTAGAAGCTTGAAGCGAGTGATTTCTCGGAGTATGATAGGAAAGTCAAACCTGAATTATAGAAGACAAATTAAACCTTAATTCGAATACTTTATGGATAAACAGAAATAAATTAGTAGGGTCAAAAATAATTCCATTTTAACTTTACTTTGCTATGGAACAAAACGTTTTTTAAACGTTTACAGAACATTAAATATTTATAAAACCTTTTAAGGTTAGGGTTGTTTCACATTACCAGAATTTACCTATAGCCATTGTGAGCAACCAATAAAACGTTATCTCCTTGAGACTGAATGAACTTGAGAAAGTCATTCCATGCTGTTTTAGGTGGAATCGTATTCACGAGTAGATCATTGTAAAACATCTGACCATTTTTCACAGTTAGACCGGTAATATTGGAAGCACTTTTAGAAATTCCTTTTGAAGGAACTATGTACGCATTGTACTGATTTTGGCCACAGGTAGCAGCAATCTGAAAAAATACTGGTTCAGAAGTTGATTGAGCTGAAATTAAAACAAAAATGAATTTTTAATGATCAGTAATATGATTTACCTGAATCGTTTCAGATGTCAGTCGACTACAATGTGTGGTTTCTAAATCAACGTAAACCAGAACAGTTTCAGCAGAAGGTGACAGAGTGACTTTTACTGAAAAATGTATTTTATGTTAATAATTAAAGTTAGTTGATTTAGTAACTAATTGTGGGTTTATTGTGAGTAAACCTGCTAGGTCTTCTGCTAATCTGCTGACACTTTCCATATCAGAAATTGTAGAGTTTGCCAAGTCCATCTAAATTAGAATTTATATCTAAAGATTTTAAGGAATCGAAGATTTCAGGAATAGGATTAGAAATATATTCACATTTCTTACATTTTTTATTTTAGATTCAAGATCATTATTTTTACGTGTCATTTCTTTTTCCACTTGCATATTTTCTGTAAATAATCTTATCTAATAATCTCTGTAAAAAATATCTGCAATAAACCAAAACTGAAAAATTTAAAGTAATTTTACAGCCCTTGCAATTTTGTATCCGAAATCTTGTCATTTTGGAATTTAATTTTTTCAATTCTTTTCCATTTAATACTTTTTGCAGGGGTGCCATCTTTACATTTATCTGAGAATAAAAATGCACTGCATTTTTCCCAAATCTATACAATTTACACTGTTGCAAACTTACACTTTACGTTGTATATAAAGAAAGTCTCTTTTGGGTTTCCGATTCGATAATGTCTGATGCGTAATGTCTCAACGATATACTGCACTTAAAACACCACAAATCTTCGTTAAACAACGTCAACAATCCAGTTGGCACGAAACGTTTTAGGAAAGGTTATGGGCTCAACGAATCTTCAACGCACTATCGGTTTTTATTTGTCAAGTTTCGCCTTGAATTTTCTCCGACCACTCGATTGTACCAAATTGTCCTTTTCTTTAACCGGTAGCGAAACGATACATAGTTCATAGATGTCATGACTGACGTTTACGTTTGGGGTAAACAAAGCGACGTTGCAACTTTGGTACACAAATGCCTCGATGAACTCGACAAAGACAAACTTATGTTAGTCGTGATATGTTTAGTGAGACAGAGAGATACCAATTGTATTCTTTAGAACCACATTATTTCTCTGATTGTGTTCGAGGCATAAGCAAAATTTGTTTGCTTTACTTTAGTCATAGCTTTACCATTGTAATTGCTATTATTAAAATTTTGAATATTTTAAGGATTCAGATTTCTCTCATTTTTCAATTTTTGGAAATTTTTCAAACGTGGAAAAGTTTTGACATTTTGAAAATTTGGAAATTAATTGATTTAGGAAATTTGTTAAATTTTAGAATTTGTTTAGTTCTTTTTCGATCATAATTATATTACATTTTTATTATGATTCAAGTGACATTTAATTAACATCTCGTGTAATTGGAAAACTCTAATTGGAAAACTGATTTATTATTTATATTTTCAGGTATTGTAATATGAATGTATAACTTAATTACGGTATCATCATTGTTAATTTTTATTCACTGTTTTAAGTCATTTTTGTATTGATAACTCCATTTTATTGAAATCTCATTTAAATCAAGAGCAAAAAATGTCACATTCATAAATTCAGGTATTATTATCACTGTGGTGTTACAACTAAATTGTGACTTTTGTCTTTAAGGTAATCAGTCACAATGGACCTGTTCCATAGAGACAAACTAGATAGATACTGCGATAAGATAGTGCCAAAAATTAAGCTAGATTGCCTGCTGCCGAAACTGGTGGAGAATGGCGTCTACAATAAGGATGACGTGAATATGTTCCGCTGGATGGTAAACTAACATTTGTTTACATTTCTATCATAACAAAATATCCACAAAAAGCAAATAAATACCTTTAATTGAATAAATAGGTACTTTAAATTTTTATTATTTTAATTTCTTTTTAAATACCTATTGAATTAAACAAATTTTTTAATCAAAAAAATTTTATTTAATATTCACGTTTTATTTATTTATATTTTAAATATCCCTGAATTATACAAAATCCATACAAATAAATAAATAATATAATAAAAAAACAATTATATTGATGTCTTTATTTTATTTTATTATTTGTACATTTGTTTAAAAATGCAGCTGTAATTTATTTGTAGGAACACATTAAAGATCCGGAAACTGCCAAGGAAGTATATCTGACGATAAAAACAAGAGGGCCGGATGCGTTTCGGAATTTGCTTCTCAGTTTGCGTCAATCCGGACATGAAGAACTGGCGAGAATTTTGAACGAAAGTTCGCAGTGTGCTTCCAATAATAATGCCAAAGCCAACACTTCAAACGGCAATTTCAATAAGGTTGAAGAGAAAAAAATCAAGGAGTTTACTGTCAATTCCAATGTGATTGACAATACTGAAGAAATACCGTTAGTTTCATTTGCGTTTATCTTTATTAAGCATACTTCGATTTTTTATACATTTTAATAAAATTACAATTTAATATCCTGAAGATATTGAGAAAGATATATCAGAAGGACAAACATTCAAAATATTTTTTGAAATAATTCAAGAAAAGTTAGTTTAGATTATCAAAGACCTTTTGCTACCTTTAGAAACGACAATTACTACAAAATAATGCAGACATCGAACGAGTGCCTGAACGTGAAAGTGATCAAAGCGACCGAATTTCGGGATGGACCGGTGAGCGGCGAAATCGCGCGATATCCGATGAGGAGCAATCCCCGAGGTGTCGTTTTGATCATCAACAACGTTTTATTCGATCATCTCGACGACCGGATTAGCGCCCGTATCGACGAGGAAAATTTGGACAATCTTTTCCAGCAAATGGGATTCAGCGTGACTGTCCACCGAAACTTGTCTGGCAAGGCAGGTTTTAGAGAAGATAAAGATCAAATGATTGCAGGATAACTTCAGAGGAAATCTGACGAAGTTTAGAAAAGTCTGAGAAAGTCTACAACTTTCAACATTTTTTTCTTTTGCCCTTTATTGAGGAAGTCAAATTCAGAATATATACAATTTTTGAAAATGTAAAAAATAAAAACATTAATTAAATCTGAAGAGTTTTCTAGAAATCCATCTTTCTTCAATTTAAATAAGAATTTAAATGTTCTCAGACTTTAATTTCAATATTTTCGTTTTGCATTTCATCTGACGAAAAATATTGTTTCAGGACATGAAGAAAACGATCGAAAAATTCTCGAAGAAGTACATATTCGACTCGGTGCATTCGTGCTTCGTAATCGTTTGCAGTCATGGAAATCAGGTGCCCAAAATCGGATTTTATTGCACGGAAATCCACGGCACCGACGGACGAGATTCGGATCACAAGTCACCGGATTACGAAACGGTCACCGACACCGATATTATGGACTATTTCACGACGAAAAACTGCTTGCAACTCGCGGGGAAGCCAAAGATATTTATTTTCCAAACGTGCAGGTGCATTGTCTTAATTTAAAGTAACAAAAAATCGACTGAAATAAAATGAAAAAGTAATAACGAAGTTAAACCTAAAAGCATTGTGGTTTAATGATATTTTAATTCGATTAAACAAAATTATTTGTAATAAATTTATTGAATTTAGAATATTGCGATATTTCTGACAATTTCTATTTGTCTTTGTCATTTCAGAGGAAAATCGGAGCAGGATTCCATAAGCCGAACCACCACAGATGGATACACTCCCAAAGTGATAAAGGAATCGAACAATTACGACAATTTTTCAGCCGATCACAGTACACTGGAATTGGATGACATAAGGAAGACCCAAAGGACTTATTCGGACACGCTGGTGGCGTACTCGACAGTTCCAGGACATGTGTCCTTTAGAGACACAATCACTGGATCTTGGGTCATCAATATCCTCTGCGAAGTTTTTATGAATTATGCACACAAGTTGCATATACAGGATTTGTTCAATATGGTACCTACATTTCTAAAATAATCACGAAGACATTCTATTTTTTCAGTTTGACCAGTAAAATAATTGTTATAATTCATCATAAATAATTTTCTATAAACAGTTTGTTATAAACAAATTGTTGGTTCGGATTTGGCGAAGTTTGACGGAAATTCGTGGTTTTCGGTCGAAATCGATAAAATCGCTCCAAACGCACTTGAAAATGATGTAAAAAGTCATGGGAACCAAGCTTTTCGAAGTTCGAAATGGTTTGGAACTGTGGAGATCGATTGAAATAATCGGTTTTTTCAAATCGCCGAAAAAACGATTTTTAATTTGTTCAAAATGGTTATTGAAAATTCAAGGTAATGTTTCAATGTTACTTGTTCTGATATGAATATAAGAATGCCTTTTTCATTTGAATGACTAAACTACTTACTTGGAATAATTAATGTAAAGTGTTGATCAATTTTTATCAAACCAGATATCCAAAAGAATGCAAGTTTTTTATCCTTCGTAAAATTAAACAAATTAAATAATATTGCTTCAGTATTAAAAGTGATAATGAATTGCATTATCATCATAGTTTCTTATTAATTTAGTAATAAGAAATTATTTTATTACTTTAGTTATTTTATTATTTCAGTTATTACTTTAGTTATAAAAATCTCCCCAAATTTCGACCCTAAACAAAAGTCACAGGTGCCTTAATTAATCTGACGACTTAATTAATCTGATGGCTAAGTGATGAGGTGAAAGCGAAGATAGACCAGGACAATAAATTACAGATTCTCGTAGGTATCCCTGACCAGTGACATCGTACAAGGAAAGCCCGATCCTAGTCTGATAAGACCAGACTTTCTTCATGACATAGTCGAAAAAGGTCTGGATGTTGATCCTCCCATGGGGATCGTCCTTTTGGAGTTTGGCAAACACCGTTGCGGTGAAGAAGGAACTGCATTTCGGGCCCGCAACTTTGCCAGCCTTTTTGAAGTCTTCGTAGTTGATCATGGCCTTTTGGCTGGACAGAGGCGGGCTGTGGTGTTCGTCCAAAAGGACCCAGAGGGCTTTTAACTCGTTACTGTCTAACAGTTGTCTGGATCGTCGTTGCAGAAACAGAGCCCTGGACTCCTCTCGCAACTTTTGGGGCAAAATTTCATCCTCTTGAGGCAGCTGAAACGAATTAAAATTGTTTTTTGCGATGCTTTAATTTAATTTATTTAAACTATGGCAAAAGTATTCCAATTTTGGTTCAATTTGGAGGGAAAATGAAAACATTAAAAATCTATTTTTCATGTTTGAAAATCATAGGAAAAACCCATTTCGAGACGAATCAGAAAAAAAACATTTTTTTCAAATTAAAAAATTCGAAGGATAGATTTTATAAAAATTTGGAGAAGAATTTTTTAATTGGTTAATTGATAATTTATATACTCTGATGCTTTATTTTCACAAGACATTATATTCATCGGAATAATTAAATGCAATAATTTTTATATTTCTCTACTCATAGGTGGTAATAATGTGATAGTGTAGTGTAAAATCATAATTCAATTTCCACTTTTAACGTCCAAATTCTCGCATCAATAAAATAAATGTTAAACAAACTCTCTGATTTTTTTTCAGGTTTTCCAGAGGACTTACGAATTGTTTCCCTGACTTTTGGTAAATAAAATTGTAAGATTTTCATAAAGTCACTCATAAATTCGAGAAGTTATTTCATTTTATTAATAATTTAAATTTGCAGCAATGTCATTTCATTGAATATGTACATCCTCTTAAATTATTGAAAAATTTTAAGAGGATTTATATACATTTTATCATCACTATCAAATCAGTTTATTTTAATATGTGGATGATAATATGAGTTTTGTAATTTTCCAATAAAAAAAATATATTCTCATAAATTCACCGTCATTATATCATTATATTATACCATTAAATCTGAAGGAAAAAATTGAATTACCTATGTGATTGTATATAAAAGTGTGTATATACCCAGGAAATTTTTTTGTCGTACCAAAAAATATAATGGAGTGTAAATATCAATTAATCAATAAAGGTATTTAAAAAAAAAAAGAAGAATTTCCCTGATTCTTCCAGAAAATGGCCATCCTGTTAAAAATTAAATTCCATTGAATGATTATTGCATATTCTCCTTACCTTGAAATAAAATTTAGGGATCATTTTATATGTATAGTCCTTATCCGACGATTTCGTCCCCTTCCATTCTCTGTACAGTTTTGAAAATATCTCATCTTCCTTCTTTTCTATTTCCTCTTCCGATTTCTCATTTTCTAAAAAAAGTCCTTATTAAATAACAACTCTGCATTCTTATATTTAACTTAACAAAATAAAAAAAATCGCAAGCAAATTAAGTTAAACAAAAACAAATTATTTGACAGCTGAAATTAGAAATGTCAAAAACCAAAACAAACTTCCAAACATGTTTTTGTTTACAAAACTATTAAATAAAATAAAACAAAAGCAATTCCAAATGTCAATAACCAAAACATTCCTGGAATCATATGTTTTTGTTTACAAAAACAAAACAAATTGTTTGACAACTCAAAGTGTCAAAATCAAAACAATATGAAATGCCTTTTCTGTTTATGAAAATACAAACAAAAACAAACCACGAATACAACGATTTCTCCAATTGTAATAGTTTTTTAAATTTTTTATCTACCTTCTTCAGACGATTGTTTCTTCAAATAATTCTGCAAAAGCACTTTTGGATCCATTTTACAACAAGATTCACATCTCACTCGGGGACCTTTTTCTCCTCCACCTAAAATCGATTATCATTTTTTTTGTTACAAAATTGATTGGTGAAAAAAACTTATTTGCGTTTATTTACGTTACACACTCGTAACCTCGTAATTTCAGGTTAGAACGTCACATTCCTGCCGTGTACACTGTCAATCGTACAATGGTTTTTAAACGGCTCGCCGAGTTGACGCTTTTACCGCCAGGTGGCGCTTTCGAACAGACTGATATTTTTCAATGGAAGTGAGTCTAGAACAATCGGATAGTGTGACAAAGAGTCTGAGAATGAAATTGGGATAGCAAAAATGAAGTTTGAATCAATCGATAAAACTACTATTTCGACTCTTTTTCAGTCACTTTTGCTTTTTTCACTACTTTTTTAATTTGGGGAACTGTTGGAAATAAATTAAACACGTCAGGTTTTTTGTACAAAAAATCAATTTATGAATAATGTATCATAAATAATAATATCATAAATAATAATGTATGATAAACATTTCTTATCTTAAAATTACACATTAATACATATTCATTCATAGTGAAGATATAATCAAACACGTATCAAAGCATATCGAAACGTATTCACAATATTACGTATTTTTATCGAGATCAATGAGTTTCTTTGCGTTAATTGTTTACGTTTTTACATACAAATTACGTATAAACGAAAACAAACGTTAAAATTCGGATGAAAAAAATCGTCCACGATCAGGACTTGACCTCGAGCCTTCGACTTCTAACTCCAGTATCTTAACCACTAAACCACGCGACATCTTACTGTAATCGGCATATTTGAAACACAACTCGTCAAGAATCTTATAAGTCACATTGTCCAAATCAAGTCCAATTAAGTCATATTCCAAAATAAATTCCTAAAAAATCCAGATAACACAGCAAACAGTCCCATCCTACATTATTTCAAAATAAAAATCCTCAAAAAGTCCTCCAAAAAATCCGAAAATACATCCCACTCCCCACTAACCCCACCAGCAACCCCAGAAAAATGAAACCCCGAAAAAAAATCTTCCCCCCCGCCGGGAATCGAACCGGCGCCCCCCGCGCGCCCTCCCAATTCCTTTGTTGACCCGCAATTGCGTTCGCGCGCGCGAACCGCTCGCCGCGCCGCTCGCCGGCCAATCGCGGCGCCGCATTTCGAACGTGCGCGTGCTGCGGAGCGACGCTGCTCAGTTTCGAACCGCTTTTGAACGCCGATCGTTGCTTGTCGCCGCGTCCCCGAACCACCCAGCGCCGTCGCCGAGGCCCACCCGCGACGGGAACCGAGCGACCCGAGAACCGCACTGCGCCGCCCGAAAATCGACGCGCATCGCGAATCCCGGACGTTTTGCGCGACGCGAATCCCAGTGGCGAGTTCCCGGGGGGTCGAGAGGGGCGCCGTTTAAATCCAACGGTCGCGCTGTCAAAGCGACGGTTTCGCCGAGCGAATCCACGATGGACCCTTTTACGCAGGTATTTTTCGATTTTTAGAATAAACCAATTCGCATTGTTTATTTCGACTTACAGATACTCTTGCGATTGAAAAACAAACCATTTTTCGGGAATAAACAAAGATTTTAAAGTTTTTTTATTAATAATAAAAAATATTGACAATTTTTTAAATTACCATTTTTCTCAAAATTCAGTAAAAATTCAGCAACTTTGACAATTTGGTATTTTGATGATTTTATATTTGTTTTTTTGGTAATTTAAGTCTGTTGTTTGTTTTGACGTTTATTCTGTAATTACTATATATGTTATTTTATTTTATTTTTGTAAGCAAATTCTTCGAATGATAACAATATAATACAGGTCTAATAAAGGGGTTTCTAGGAAGATATGTGAGTCAATGATTGCGCGTCAGTATGATGGGATTTGAATTTTTTATCTGGCGTAACGTTTTTTCTCCATGTGCGAGTTCCCGCGAAATCAAGTGACGTCATTTCGGCGCTTTTACGGGTGGGACTGAGATAGAGTTTCCGGTGTGAAATGGGGAAGATGTGGTTTTACACTGAAAAGCAATTCATTGAGAAAAGTCTGTTTGTTGTAGGAATTTTGGTTTTGGAGTCGCTGACTTGTCAGGTGTTTCCCTTTGTTTTTGTTTGGGGCTTTTTTGTCTCTTTTCGTACTTTCTATTAATTCCATTGTAATTTATTATTTGATCTGACAAAAGAGATATATATAATATTTCGAGTTTATTGTATAGAATGAAAAGATTAAATTTTTATTTTTCATTAGTATACAAAACTAAATTGATTCAAAATATAAAAAATATTTTTTTAAATATATTCCTTGTTTTCATGCAATTTTCTTTAATTAATCTTATTTATGTGAAAAAATAAACAGAAAAAATAATTTAATAAACGAGATTCTAAAATGTAAATAGAAATAATTTTTCGCCAAATGAAAATTGTACATTTTTATTTTCAAATGTCAATTTTAAAATCATTCATTTCAAATGTCCAAACTCCAAATTTATCACAATTTTTAAATCAATGAATTTTTCTTCAAAATTAAAATGCAATTACTATTGTTCTTTTCAATAATTAAACTGCTAGAAATCATCATTGTTATAAATACCATTAATTATGATTGAATTATGAATGAATTTATTTTTCAATGCAGCGTATGTTGGAGCGAGCAAAAGCGAGGAGAGAAAAGCTGGACAGTCAATTGTCAAACGCGGGACATGATTTGAAAAAGCGGCGGAGTCCTCTGAAGGATGCAAATGCCATTTTGGCCCAAGCCCCAGGTAGCTTTTCCAAAATAATGAGCCGTCAAATTCCATCCCATTCCTCGAATTCCGCTAAATCTCTCTTTTCTGCTTTCTCGTACAATGAAATAATCCTCTGGTGGCTCGTTAAAAAAGCTTACTTTTCAAACGCAACAGGTTTAATAAGTTTATAATTGACTTCAGAATTGGAAGTGTTTCAAGTAAATGATTAATGTTGACATTTTAAGTCACCTTTTTTCTTTTAGAATTTAATTTTGACAGGAAAAGAGTTCTTTCGTTGAGATATCTTGTTCTTTTTGAATGAAATTATTTTATTAGGATTCTATTGTTCACAAATATTCATTAATATATTTGTTTTCAAATAAGAGTGATATGTATTTAATCACTATAGTTTATTTTAAATGCTAATTAGATTGCAAATGACTTACTTGTTATATTTATTTGATTATTCAGCATTATTTGCGATATTTATATAGATTTAAATATAAATCATATATTCAGTATAACACTGACTGATTCACAAGGAAACTTTGTTTAACAAAAATGATTTAAATTTTGATTTTGAGCTGTCAAATTTAAAAGTAAGTCAAATGATCATAAAATTTTATTTTTTAAACAAAAACATAATAATTTGATTTATAAATGTTACTTATCTCAGGCAAATTTTTAATATTATTAACATTGTTTATTTAATATTTTATGATAATAGTGATTTTATTCATAATATTGAATGGTAACATATAAATTTTTTACAATATATATTTAATGAAATTAAAAAGATATTATTACTTTGCATTATTTACAAACTTGCATCAATAAATAAACTAGAAAAAATATTATATTCTTATTTTATTTTTAATACATTTTGTTATCATTATTTGTATAATATATAAATTTGTATACATATAAATAAAAAAATTTATTTTTTTCATTCACAAATTAAAAGCTAAGAAATAATGTAACAGAGTTCTCCCTAATTTTATCTCTAATCTAATACAAATATTAGACGATATTGCAATATGTTTTCTATTTTCTTTTTTTAATTCTTAACATACTTCTTATCATACTTTCTATATATTAATTTGAATATCAATCCATATCTTCCACATTATTATTTTTCCTTAATTTTCCTAAAGTATATCAGATCATCTTTAACTTTTACCACAAATGCAAAAGTATCAAAATTGTATTTGATTTTAACCAATAAAAATCGATGTTTATTTTTATTCAACAATTGCAAGTTGCTTTTAAGGATTTATATAATACTAGCTTCAAATCAGTCGTAAAACCATTTTGTACTATTTTAATATATTTTCGTTCCAATTGTTAATAATAAAAATGAAATAAAGTAAAATAAAAGAACAAAATAATTTTTATCCATTAACAAAACTGGAACGAAATTGTATAAAAATGTTATAAAATATGTTTAGAACTGATTTAAAGTTAATAATTCCTTACTCAAAATTTCCCAATAACAATTTGCAATCTAACACCAATCCTTATTTATAATCATTAAAATTAACCTAAAACGAAAAACAGAGTTTTGATACTGTTTGCATCCCTAAAATTTATAAACTAAAACTAAAAAAACATTTTTTTTAATTCGATTAATTCCAATTTTTTTGTTAGTTTAATTAGTTAATAATCTTATAAAATAGTTTATTCGTTAAACTTATAAAATAAAACTGAAACTAAAAACTAACTAAAACTAAAACAATTTGTTTTTAGTTTTGTTGGTAAAACTAAACTAATTTTAGTTTTACTTTTATTTTATAAGTTCAACTAATAAACAATTTTATGAGATTAACTAACTAAAACAAAAAAACATTTTTTCGTTTTAGTTAGTTGTTAGTTTTACTGACTAAAACTAAAAAAACTTTTTTAGTTTTAGTTAAAAAAAATTTTTATATTCCAGTCATGACGCCTCCCAAAGATTCGCCCGCGCGCGACCTGAAAATGGAAAGTCCGCCGCAGAAGTCGCCGAAAACCCCGAAGACGTCGACGCCGACGAAAGCCGGGCCGAGCTCGAGCCCGGAGGATCGCAACAAGGAGAACGGGGACAAGAGCGGCGCCATGAGCGTGCGCACGAAATTGCAGCGGCTGGGCAAATTGTATTCAGGTAGCGTGGCGTTTTAAATGTGCGCCCACACGACTCGCCGAAACTGGTTTGCCGGAGAAAGGTCGCGCAGACCGGTCCCTTTGTTTTTACGCCAACTGTACACCGATCGACTCTACAGTTCGGTCCGATGAAACCAAAACAATCCGCAACGTCACGCAGAATCGCACTCCGATTGAGCGGAGATTTAGGAGGAAGTCGGGCGACGGTTTTTTTTTATTTTCATTGTTTATCTCAGTCGGATTTCTCAGTACATTAAAAAATTAAATGGAGAAAAATGAAATGAAATTAAATAATACGAATGAAATGAAGTGAAATAAACGGTTTACATAATCCCCAAATACCCCAAGTAAAATGATATCACTGTATGGATCAGATCCGAAAACTACTATTCGTTGGTTAGATGTTAATATAATCAGGAATAGAAAACTTAAAACTCGAAAACAAATTGAATCATTGGATAAAAATTCTGAAGATATATTTTGCCCGTCATTTATAGATACATACTATCCTGTTAGACCAAAGGAGTTAGATTCTCTTAATTTATATGAGTTTGCTAGATGGTATGATACATCTCGTAGTATACCCCAAGTAAAATGATATATTATTTACATATATAAAGTATATATATTTCATATGTATGCTACATATATATACATATACAACATGAAATATATATATATACGTTATATTCACAGTATTTATACGGTTATATGTAAGGCATATAGACCATATATATAATAATTTATATACGACATTTATAACACCTCATTTGTATATATGCCATTTATGTGACACATATACGGTATATATACGCTATATATAAGTATCATATGCCATTTTACTTGGGACCAAAGTTAATGTCCACCAAAAAATTTCACCCTTCCTGCATTGTTCTCCCATCAGAAGACAGCTGCCTTTTGAGCTCGCCGATCCACCGAACCGAGGAAAAGTTCGCCACCGAGGAGGACCCCTCCGAAAACAAATCCGGCAAGAGCACCACTCGTCTCAACAGACTCGCGGCTCTGGCATCTGCCATCAACAATTGGGAGGACGATTTGCCTCAGCCTGTCACGGTACCCAAAACCCTCAAATTCTCGTTTCATAGAACTGTAAAGTCAGAGGAAAACGTGACTTTAAGCTCCGATTCGATTTATTTTCAGAAACCTACGCCTCCTGCGAACACCACAAAACAGCTGAAATGGGACACCAAAGTCCTTCAGTCATTGGTAATGAGTTGGAAATTGAACTTTCATTGGATATAAATTAAAAATAATTTAATTTATAACAATTTAATTTATAAGATAAAGATTTAATTTATTGTACAATTGATCGAATATTGGAGATTTAAGCAAAATTGAAATTATTCTAATTAAAAAAAAAATATATCAGGAATTGAACCAAGAAACATAGGTTTTCAAGTTTAAACATTAGCCTTTCAACAAAAACTAACAAAATCAAATAATAATTAATTACTTAAGGGATTAATTTTAAATTCATTGAAAGAATTATATTGTATAATTATTTTTCACACATTCTCTTATTTTAATTCATGTTTTGACTATCAAATGACTTCATTTGTAAGCGTCATATTCCTCAATTGAGAGAGTAAATTGGAGAAATTAACGAGTCCAATTTGCATTGTCAAAGGCGACAAATGTACCGTAAATAAGGGCACTGTCATAAAACTGGCATTTAGTTCGTTGTCCCGATAAAGCACGTACGGGTCGAAGCGTTTCAATTGCGCTTGTCGCTCGTTTCAATGGCCGAACAAAAGACAATACCAGCAAAGCTCAAACATCTGGGCGACAGCGGTCGGCGGAACAATTGCATTAGCTTTGTCGGAATGTTGACTTTTACTTCTGACTTTTCTCATTGTTTTTTCTGTATTAGAAAAACATTGGTTATTAGATACCTTCTTCAATATTTATTTTTGTGATTTGTATGCAATTTTTGTGCAGTTTGCACACAATTTCAATGCACTTTTTATGCAAATTCCATATATTTTGCATGAAAATTGCATCCAAATTGCACACAATTTCAATGCACTTTTCATGCAATTTGTATGCATTTTCGATGCACTTTGTATGCAATTTCAATGTATTTTAGATGCAATTTTCTATCTAATTTAATGTT
>JABFPB010003871.1:0-16054 GCA_022817645.1 Ceratoteleas bidentatus | reverse complement strand
TCAGCAGCCTCCTCCTGCTGGTCCTCAACTTCGGCATCCTCGTGGCCTTCGTGCTGGGCGCCTTCTTGGACTACTACTGGTTCAACGCCATCTGCCTGTCGGTACCAGTACTCTTCCTGGCGGCCTTCCCGTTTCTGCCGGAAACGCCGGTCTATCTGGTTCGCCACGGCCGTCAGGACGACGCGCTGAGGTAACGTGCGACCGTGAATCGCGTGCCAAGGTTTCCAAGATCATTGGGAAAACGGCGCGGGGTCGAGCTAGATGCGCGTAATTGAGCGATCATCAGCGACGCTCGGCATTAGGGCTCGTTGTTCTTGAGCCAGAGAGTTCCGCAATGTCGAGCGCGTTATCGTGCAATTATCTTTTGATGTCAATAGCGGTTTGGTTGTCGCTGACTGAAGCACCGGTCAAGGATCCGAGAGTCTTTAAGTAATGGAACGGTCGGCTTCTGCGGGGGTAATTGGAGAGTGGGATGGCGACTGTTCCGGGACGGGTTGATTAAGGCAATGCGAGATGTACTTTTAGTCACGCGCGATTTTGTTGGGTCTTGGGCTGGGAAGGTGAGTTCAGATTGATGGGAAAGTGGTTCTGATGCAAGGGAAGGGAGAGGATTTTGATGGTTAAGGATATATCTAATTTCTACATTACCGAATTTACTCTTTGGTATTTTGCATTTACTTATTGGATCTTCGTTAATCCTGGTACATAAAGAATTAACGAAATTCTAAGGCTAACCATCCTCTCAAGTCCCATATTCTTACGAGCACGACATCGCGAAACTTTATTTCCTTTTTATCAATGGCTATGTGCATTAGCGATTACACTCTTTGAGACAACCAAACTCGGTATCGACGAGCGCAAGCGAACGATTAAATTATGTTTCGATTAAATGTAGGTCGCTGTTGTGGCTGCGAGGCGGAAATAAGTATGTCGCTGAAAGGGAATTGCTTTTCCTGCAAGACGAAGCCAAGGAAGCCGAAAGTAGCGGCTCTGCTTCGTTCAGCGAGCTATTTACGGACAAAGCCACTCGCGTAGGACTAATTATCTCAATAGGACTTATGATTAGCCAACAACTGAGCGGTATTTTCGCTGTGGTAGGTTCCGATTCCTGTCACCGTTATTGCCTCTTCGACAATCCGAACATTTAACTTGAATCATTTTATGGTGGGAAACTAATTTATACTCTTTTATTCATCCAGACTTCTTTCCGATGAAACTTGAAAATTGAATAACAAAAAAAAATACGAAAACATAACCATAATAAGCAATCCCATCAAAATAGGTTTGAAAAGTTAAGAAATTAAAGGCAATGGACCTTTCTATTAAAAAAAAATTATATCTGCGAAGCAGTAGAATTTAAGGCATCCATTGCTTTCATTTTCTCTCCTTCTGCAGGGATGCCAAAAATAGGACATAATCATTGGCATTCCTCCAGAATTAGTTCTAAAACTCCCAAGTTCAATTTCTTTTCAACAGATAAGCTACTCTACCATGATCTTCCAAATGGCCGGCAGCTCGCTCTCGCCGAACATGGGCTCCATCATCATCGGCCTGATCCAGATCGTCGGCTCGTACCTCTCCACCCTCCTGATCGAACGATTAGGTCGTCGTCCGCTCCTGCTGGTCTCCACTATCGGCACAAGCATCTGCCTCTGCACCCTCGGCCTCTACTGCTACCTGCAGACCCTCGACTACGACATGTCCATCTTCAACTGGATCCCCATTGCCTCTCTCTCCATCTACATGGTGGCCTACTGCCTCGGAGTCGGTCCCTGTCCCTTCATCGTCTCCGCCGAGATATTCCGCAGAGACATTTCCGGCCTGGCTAACTCGGTGTCGCTGCTGTTCCTCTGGATCATGAGCTTCGTGGTGGTCAAGTTCTTCGGCACGCTGGTCCACTTCGTGGGCATCCATGGGGGATTCTTCTTTTTCTCGATATGCTGCGTGGCATCCTTCCTGTTCACGTTGGTCCTGGTACCGGAAACCAAGGGAAGGCCTCTGGAGAACATCATTGCGGAACTCGGCGGGAACTCGCAGGTGTACGCCAGCGAAAAGATGGCGTCTGGCGAAGGGGGCAAAGTTTCCTTGGCAATGACTGCGATGTGAGGGACTGGAAGGCTGGATTTGAAGTTGTTCTTGAGAAAGAAATCCATTGGATTTGATTGAGGTAGAAAGTCACCGAAATCTTACAACGCAAGAATTACTAAATGTATATGTAATTTAGTTGGTTTAGTTGCGCTTTCGATTAATAGCCGAAAAATGGCATTGGTATGAACCGAGAAAATAATTATTAAAGTTGCACTCAGATATACTGACGTATATGGGTTAACACAATATTCGCAAGAAGAACTTGAAAGTTTTATATCTAAACAATTTACCATGTTCATGGAAAACTATTTAATAATAGTTTAAGACCTAAGTTTGGACGTTAAAAACTGCAGCTTACCATTTATGTATTAAGATATTTAGATATGCTCGAAACTCGAATGGAAGATGTAGCTTTGAAATCCAAATTTGACATTTTTGGTAGGTTAGATAATTTATCTGTTATTTATTGCAAGTAACGCTATAAATAAACTTAATAACTGCAGTCTAACACAATCAATGAGATTAAACGAATTGAAATACAAATGTTGTATTGAGAGATTCATAGGTAATATGTTTATTGGGTTCTTATTTTGTATGTTGTAATCTGACACATCGTAGTAAAATATGTTAGTGACGAGAGCAACTATTTTATCATTCCTGATATTTCTTTCTATTATAATATAAACATTTTTTATCTCAAAACCCTGAAAATATAATTTCTTGTTTTTCTCTCACATTCAAACGTAATTTATCAATACAAATTTTAACCCCTAGTTTGACTTTAGATTTGGGTGACTTTCTACCTTAAAGACTAGTCAATGCCAAAGTTAGTGTAAAGGATAAAGTTATGTCCTATTCATGAAATATTTGATGGATTTCTTAATCAAAAAGTGGAAAGTCGGACCTGAAATGAAACAAGATGGACTTCATTGCTTTTAGTATGGGCATTGAAGAGGCTTTGAAATTGCTTTTTTCCCAATTGTGGGGAAATACAGGTGACAATACAGATATTTTTTATAAATCTTTGGTTTTATCGTTTTTAAAAGCAAGATCGCTGATGTTATATTGTTTTTTTGCCTACAAAATTTGTTTTGTATTAGACAGTACATCTAATAGTGTTTAAACATACAAATTCCGATGGTTTCTGTTCTTGAAATGATAAGAATAGGAATAATTTTTGTTAGAAACACAGCAACACATACTGGGTTAAGAAGAATTAGAGATTTTCATACAACTTTTTTGTACATATTATTTGTTAACTATTATAAAATTATTTTGTACTATAAAATGTTTTCAAATGTTATGACAAATTTTATTCTTATGAAATGATAAAATTCAGGAATGATGAAATTCAATCATTTTTTGTTAAATCATTAAGCATGATTAACGACAAAAATGCTTTTCAAACTATTTATTATGATAAACAAATGTTTATTAGAAATATTTATCGAACGAATTTAGTTAAACAAAGACTCAATTCCGAATTAATACGAGGTGCGCATTGACACTTACGGTGTTAAATGCTTAGGTTTAAGTACAGATATTTTGTATTATATAATTTATTGCGTTTCATCAGACTTGTAAATAAAAAGTGACGCTTGAAATTGCTGAAAAACTAGTATGTATATTCAAATATTTATAGACAAGATATGAGTGGCTGAAATTGTAATTGTAAGTTTATATACACCTGTCCTTTGTATTATAATGTTATTATATGGCTATTTACATGTAGTTCAAATTTATAAGCTCATTTCCATTTATAATATTCGTCGTATGCAATTTATGCATTTGATTTGTATTGATTTAAAAACTATTATGTAGCATCAGAATTTATGGACAAAGGTATGGAATATGCTTTTCAATTCAGAAATATCACAAATAAAATTAAATCAAAGAAGCTAAATATCATTCGACATATTTTATTTTGACTATACAGACAGTATACGTGAAGACACAACTGTGGAAAAAAACCTTGCAAAATGAGCTTGAAACAGGAGATTATTGTGATACAATGCTAAACTAACGTAAGAAAATATGCACTAATACCGCTGAAAATAAACGTGAATTCGTGTATATTTTTTCAAGTAAATTGCAAAATTAATTTAAACGCAAACTAAAAAAGGAATGTTTTATCGTTGGTTTCATCTCAATATTAAATTTTAGGATCGCTTTATCAAGTACATAAACATGTTTTTCTCTTAAGAACACACTGACTTTCATCACTTTATTATTTCAATTTTTAATTTTTTTATGAAACGCGAATGTACAATTTAGCTATTATTTAGGATTTACATCACATGTAGGATATAGGATATAGAATATAGAAATTACATCACAATATTCACAAATATTCCATCACAGTGTGGTATATAACATGACAAACTTCACAATAACTCAAAAGAATGTGACAAAGTATTAGTCATAATGTAACAATTTCAGAATATGTACGTTAATCATATAAAGTTCTTAGGTGTCAATTGGAATTCACATAATTAATTAATTAATCAATTAATTATTGACGATAATTCTAATGAGCATATATATCTGCCGTTTTTGCCGACCACTTCGATTCCCAAATTTCCTCTTCTTAAATGTTGAAGGCCCAAATTCGTAGTCACTGTCCCCCGTCGAAATTTGTTTGAATAGTTTCACTTTGAAAAAATTTTATTCACAGTTTCAAAGAAACTGTGAATAATCTGCACAATTATGATCTGCTTTTTAGCGAGTAACTTCATAATTTACTGATTCACGTTTCCAGCAACGTTAAATAGTTTATATCAGTGTACAAATGCAAAAATAAATAATATGATTTACTTTTAAAACAATATATTCATTACAATTCCTTTTCCTATATTCATACACGGTAAGGTTGTGGTTTCTTCGATGCAGTGTGGTTCATCCAATAATGAGCTCACATTTCAATCCATTTTGATTCACATTGGACTCACAAACGAATCCATATTTCCCACTTTTTATAAATGCTTTGTTGAGATATTTGATGTTGAAGATTTGAAAATGTGATGCATAAATATATAAATTCAGTAAATATTGAACAATTTTATCATTAAAAAATTTTTTATTTAAACAAAAATTTACAAATTAAAAAAATGTTACAAATTTTGTAAAATGTGATAAATTTGAAAATTTTGGTAAATCTGATAATTGTTATTTAAAATGCGATAAATTAGATCAATTTAAAAATGTAGAAGATTTAGAAAAATTAAAGTTGAACATTTTTGATAAATTTGGTTTTATCGAATAGGATCGTTTTATCAAGTATATAAACATATTTTTTTCTTAAGAACCCACTAATGTCCGTCACTTTATTTATTAAATTTTTTATGAAACGCGAATGTACAACAGCTATATACATGGAATTAAATCTTAAAATTATCTCACAAACTTCAAAATAATTCAAAAGAATGTGACTAAGTATTAGTCATAATGTAACAAATTCCGAACTTGTATGTGAGCCATATGTAAAGTTCCTAACGTCTACACAAATGTCAGTTAGAATTTACATAATTAATTACTGACAACAACAATCCTAATCAGTTTATATATCCGTCATTTTTTGTCGAGCACTTCGATTCCCAAATTTCCTCTTCTTAAACGTTGAAGGCCCACATTCGTCGTCACTGTCCCACGTCGAAATTTGCGAAATTTGTTTTTCTTTGAACTGTTTCACTTGGACCTCTTTCTGAATAATCGGCGCAATTATGATCTGCTTTTTGGCTGGTAACTGCAAGTCTACTGGTTCACTTTTCCTGCAATGGTAAATAAATAGTTTACAATAGTGTACAAACACAAAAATAAAAAATGATTTACTTTTAAAATAATTTTCATTACACTTCAACAACAGGTTTCCATGCACCGTAAGGTTGCGGTTTCTCCTGTACACTGTAATCCTTCAGGTAAGGTGCTTGTTCTTCTGGCTCCTCCACTTTTTCCTTCTTAATTTTTTTCCTAATTTCCTTCATTTTCTCCCGCTCGACATTTGCTCGTTGTTCTTCTGAAACCTCAGCCTTCTGCTCTTCCTCCTCCTTTTTAATTTGCTCCAGAAATTGCTCTTGAATCGCTCGTTCCTTCGATTCATTTTCTTGCTCCTGAATAGACATAAATCCTTCCGCTGGCACCTCCCAGACAGATTCTGAAAAGTTTAAAGTAATATTACTGATTGGAAAATTAGGGAAAATTGATTGTTTGTAATCTGTGTATATGAAAGAATGAATATCAATATAAAATATACCATTAGTTTCTGTATTCCAGTAGTATGTATATCCTTCAGGAGACTTTGCCTCGTACCATACTTTTTTGGAACCTAATTTCACTGCAATTTCATGTCCTTGCTTCCCTTTGCCTTTGCCATCTGGTTTTCCTTTCCCTTTTCCTTTACCCTGCTTATTATTCTTTCCACTGGAAGACTGTTTTGGCTGCGAATAGCTGCTTCGGTGTGGTGTTGGATCACAAGGATCTATATCTTCTGGAGGCTAAATAAATTGATTGTTCATTTTAAATACAGAAATTAACTGTCACTGTTTTTCATTTAAGGTAGTCCTTCTATGAAGGGTCAAATATCTAAAGTGCCAAGCTAAATATTTTAATTTCATTTTTCTATTTTAATGTTATAAGTAAAATAATATTACAGTATTATTGAAATTATTTAACTTACTCTTGTATCTAAAGTTCCCTTCTCTTTTATAAGATTCTCAGCTGTCATATCAATCATATTATTCTCTACATCTTTCAGATATGCAGCCATTGCAGCCTGTAAAAAATAGTTGTAATAAGATTAAATGAATAATATGTTAATAAAAGGGTGATAGTATTTTCCAGAATCAAATTATCCAATGACATTTTGGAATAGGTTATAATTGTCAGAATAGTTTGAATGATACATTTGAAAATTGTGCCTTACCTTTTCCATTTTCTTAAACTCATCTTCAAACTTTTTCTGATCTTTAGCCTGTTTTGAGGAATTTTTGTGGATTTCTTTGAGACGCTTGTTAACGTTTTCCTGGTGCTTTTTTCCATTTTCATGGAATTCAATACTGGGTCTGTTATCGGTAATCCAACACTTGCAGAAGTCACAAAACTTACGACCTAGGGATTTCCAATACTCCGTCCTGAAATTTATGAGTATTTATTGAAGATATGTTAACCTTCGTGTGTGGAAAATATAAAAAATGTAGAATTTCTGTTTTATCAGAAAAGAACAAAATATGTAGATAAAACTAAAAATAACCATGAATATTTACAAAAATAAGAATAATTTGCTACTCTTGTAAATGTTTAAATAAAATATCCAAACAAGTATAAACATTGTCTTCTGTCAGAGTCTCTGATGAAAGTTGATATTTATCTTACCAAATAAATTATGTTAAATTTTTACAACGAAATTTCTACATCGTGAATTAGTAAATTACTTACATTTTCTATTGCTTTCTTTCAACTATTGACACGAGTAAAGGAGTAAATCACGAGTTTACTCTGTGTTAAATTGTAAATATAACCTCAAACTCGAGTGTCATTTGGAGAAAGACGCAGATTGCTTCAGCTCACGTCTTATGGCGCGTTTGCAATGAAGCTATCACTACTTACTGTTTCTAATGAAATTAATATTTACCACTAATCAAAATATTTTTTATTGATAATGATGTTGATGAATCGTGTTACAGAATTGTTTACATTTTAATACCTTTCCCTTTTATAAATAAATACTCTGCAAAACTCTGAAAATCTCTGAAAAACTCTGAGAATTATTCTGAAAAACTCTGAAATAATCTGAAAAACTTTGACAATTACTCTGAAAAATTCTGACAGTTCCATTTATGACAGATTTTCAGAGATTTTTGGATTTAAATTAAAGAGTGGATAATTCTCTGAAAAATCTCTGAAACACTCTGAAACTTTCGGAAAGGCTCTGAAAATCTCTGATAAAGTCTGATACCATTGTAAACAACTACCAATCGCTTTGTGTCAATATTGGTCAATTATTGACCAATCATATGGTGCACAAAAATTGCCCCCACGTTTTGCTATCTGGGTCAAGTTGACGTTTTTTATAGTAGTATCAGACTATCAGAAATTTTCATAGCTTTTTAAAGAGTTTCAGAGTTTTTCGAAGAATTACGGACTCCGTAGTTTCAGTCTGAAAAACTCTGAAAATATCTGAAAATCTATCAAAATTGGAACTGTCAGACGTATTCCGAGATTTTCAGAGTAATTGTCAAAGTTTTTCAGATTTTTGAACGATATATTGTTCGTGATATTTATCAATGTCTAAATTCAAAAGTTACGTAGAAATTACATAAGTTATATCAATGAAAACTGTAATGAATGCCAAATTTGGCTAAAAATCTAATTCTTTTCTATTCATCTCCATCCAAAATTGTTTGCAGGGTAAAGGTTTTTTAACAAAAATAATGAACAAGAACATTTTATCAACGTAGTTTTAATAATCCATAAAAATACCTACAAAAATACAATATACAAAGTGCACGTCTTACTCCATTGCCAATGTTGCACAAAGTATAAACATCGACACAACACTCCACAATAAAATATGAAGTTAAAAATTATCTAAGAATTATTCACGATTTCGGCGCATTAGGCTAGAAGTGCACCCTGTTTTATCTCCAATTTATACAAATACAAGTTGGTTGCTTGTCAGTTGAGCAGATCTGTTTACATTTACATATAATTTACATTACACACATCCAGCGTCATGCAAAACAAACATGAACTGGCTTTCAAATGAAAGCAAATACCTAATAAAAAAATATACACTATGTGGCTAAAATGCAAGTCGTCTTATTTATGCATTAAATAAGTGTTCGTTCAGTTCATTTGCTACTGCTGTGAGAGCCACGAAGCAGTCAGTCCTTTGATAATGATATCCTCCAATGCCAGCTTGAATTTGATAAATCGCCTCTTGAATTCCAAACCACAGCCCTTCGACCTCTGGAAGTCGACCAAAATATTTTCGTCCATGTCCAGAATGTTTGCCTTGAACACCAAAGGTGTCTTTCTCCTGTCTACCGTGGAAATCGTAATCTGAAAAACATTTTCAAAAATCATCAGTGCCACATCAGATATCGTCATCTCCTCAAATCAGTTATCTTTGGGCCGAAACTCACAGAATGATCGCAGAGTCTGTAACTGTATTTCTCCTGTTTCGCATGTGCAATAATCCGTTTTATAACGATGTCGTGATGCTCCTTGACGAAGAATCTGGTCATTCGTTTTACGAGATTCTTCATAGGATTCTGAAAAAGTAACACATTTTTTTGTAAGTATGTAAATCAAATTAGAATTCTGAAGATTTGAAAACAAAAAAATTGAATAACTTTATCAAATGAATGTATACAAATGTGTATATACGGACCTGATTGGACTGTGTAGATAAAGCCTGCAATTGCGAACACAAAAGCAGATCTTCGACTGTGGCTGGTTGCGAGAACGAAATGCCCTGTTTGTCATCGTATCTCATGTCTTTGACGTCCATATCGACAAGCATTTCTGGTTGAGAATAACTGGCCGTGCCATCGTCAACTTCGTCACGCATCGAGCATAATTTTTTCCTCGCTCCGTCCACCCGATCCAAATAGGGATCATCTGGAAGACGTTTTAGATTTGTGTCAATTAGAACGTAATGCATTCAATCCCATTACAATAAGGTCTTTTGATGATTAATTGGGAATTGAATGAATAGTCAAATAACTTCTTTTGTGTATTACCAAACTGTACAAAGCTTTTTCACATCGCTTTTCGATGTGAAAAGTTT
Organism: Ceratoteleas bidentatus; assembly: GCA_022817645.1. Taxonomy (NCBI): domain Eukaryota; kingdom Metazoa; phylum Arthropoda; class Insecta; order Hymenoptera; family Scelionidae; genus Ceratoteleas; species Ceratoteleas bidentatus. The sequence continues at coordinate 6,180 of JABFPB010003871.1, read as the reverse complement.
TATACAGTTTGGTAATACACGAAAATAAATAGAAATGATTGAAAAAAAAATGTTAGAACATTTTTTTGATATATATAAATGAATTTTGGTGTGCAATTGAAAGAAAAAAACGAGAAACAAAACACAAAACAATGAATAAGAACCTGCAAATGTAAACAGCACGTGTTCCATAGTTATCTGAGAATGCCACAAGTCAGCGACACAATGAATCAAAGTACACAGTCACTTTCTTACTTTAATCATTGCAGTGCGACTAAACACAACGCAGATATCCAAACACTGATAGAAATGTTTACAGACATCCAAACTTTATTTGCTTATTAACACTTTACAATCCCTGCACTACGAAACGCCACGAGTATAGTTGTGTATGTGACTCTTTCTGTCTGCACTCTAACCTATCTTAAGCAGTATAGCACTGTCTTTATTTTCAGGCTGGCAAACCTGACGGAAAAGTTAGGTGGGGACTGTAAAGGGTTAAGACAGAAAATATCTTAAAAAATTAATAAAATAAAACAGCATAACAATAGTGCTTGAATAAGTTAAAATATATATTCAAACACTATTTTTTTATAAATTAACTAATTTATCGTATTTTTTTATATGATCTACACATTTACTTTTTTAATTTAATTCAACAAGTTTTAAAGTTTCTCCATTCAAACAGTTTAATAAAATAACGTCTCCAACTTTGACCACTTTTTACTTATGCCTCTAAACAAACCTAACAATACGACGACTCTACGATGTTCATAATATCCACACAGTTAGGTACCAAGTAACCTGGAGCCACTCGATTCTGCTCAGAGCTACTCAGTACCTGTCAGTGGGGACATTTCCTCGAGAAGCCAAGTTTCCTTCAATCTAAATTGCAAATGAAACGTCATTACTGATATGTACTAGGATACAAATGAGGAAACCCTTACGACTGTAAGTTTTCATGAACCACTTGTGGTTTTTTATGTCCAATAAGGTGAACCTCTTGACTGGCTCGAATGTTAGGATTTTTCGGACATACGCCAGTGATTCGTTGGTCAGTTTCATCCAAGGTGTCAGGGACATGTATGCTCCATGAAGCCATTCGTCGAACTCCTCACATTCTGTGGAGGCCTGGTCCCAAGGGAACTCTAAATCAGGGCATTGCACAATTTTATACTTTACTGAATCAGAAACAGACTATAGATTAAATTTACTGGCAAAATTTAATATAAAATAAATAAATAAATAAATAGATTGACTGATTTGCTAACTTTGTTTAATGTTAGGAATTTAATGTCGTTTATCACTGATAATCTGAAATATGTACTAAAAAATTCAATTATTAATGAAAAATATCCTCTTACTGGAATGCCTAAGTTTAGGTTGCCTTAATACCTAATGAATTAACCTCAAGGTAATTCCATTACTGACTTCGTAATGTTAAGTCAACTGAACAATCTTAAGAATTTAAAACTAAAATTACTAAAGGAAAATCATAATAACCTCCCGCCAGTAATGTGACCAAAATAATGCCACAGGACCAAATATCCGCAGGCTCTGCCTGGTACGGACCCAGCCAGACTTCTGGCGCAACGTAAGGCAACGTGCCACATCTGGTGTTTAATTGGCGCTCCTTGCCCCTTATTCGGTACACAGTTGCCAAACCGAAATCCGACACTTTCAAGTTGTCGTTCTTATCTAACAGCAGGTTCTCGGGCTTGAGGTCCCTGTGAGCTACACCACGACTGTGCAGATACTCGACTGCGCTGATCAGCTGTCGAAAGTACCTCTGGGCGTCTCTTATCGGCATTCCCACATCGGGTTCTAGGGTATTAAGTGATTGGTTTATATTGAGCAATCAGGGAATTGATTGAAAATGTTTGTTTCCATTAATTTAAAACTGTGCATATAGGACATTTTGGAAAATGTCACATTCATCTGCCTTGTTAGATTTAAGTTCGACCATAAAAAATGCAAATTTAAAACAGTAATAAGAAATTCAATAAGAAGTTCGATAATATTAACATCTGATATATTATTTCGACATTAATATTAGATTAATATTATTTACATTTTTTGAATATAAATATATAATTATAGAATACACTTTTTTCTAATAATCAAATAATAAACATGTCTATGGATGTTATCAAAATAAAACAATAACTATATAACAAATACATTTTTAAAACAGTTTGAAGATTTATTTAACTTTTTCAGGTTTTTAATGATTAAAATTATAATTTGAATTGAAATAAAACATGCTGTCAAGAAAAACAACTTCACTTTTCAAATATCACTCACCAATTCTGTCGAAGAGTTCCCCTCCGGATGCATATTCTAAAAAAATGTACTCCATGTCCGGCTCGCTCCTTTGTCCAAAATACTGAATGACGTTTGGATGCGATAACATTCGATGCACTGTCGTTTCTTTGTGGACACTTTGTTTCGCAGTATTATGCTTCGTTAAATCGATCATTTTCATCGCCACCGCTTCACCGGTACTATTGTTTACCACCAACTTGACTCTAAAACAAAAACAATCAAACATTTAAACAAACCGCCATCTCAACTCAGTCAATAAAACAACTTTCACTAAACTTACTCTCCATCCACTCTAAAACAAAAACAATCTAACTGCTCTCTCAATTCAATTTTCATATAAAACATTCACTAAACTTACTCTCCAAAGGCTCCTTCCCCCAGGAGTTGTCCCAGGGTCCATCCTTCCACGAACTCTCGCATATTGGCTATTTTCTCGTTCGGATCGCAGCCATCAAATCATCTGCAAACAAAGACACGAATTACTTCTCTCGCGAAATCACAATTTTTGTGATTTCGCAGCGAAAATAATGAAAAATTGCAATTTTTCGTCCAACCAACCAATGTAAACAATGTCACCATAATATGTAAATATTTATGTATTATTAATAATAAATAATGAACGTAGAGAAAAAATATGAAAGTTTATTAGGAAACGGTCCAGAATCGAAGCTTCAGCGCAGTGCCATTGTTCTCTCGCGTACGCGCGTCAGCTCGAACCGGCCGATTTCGGAGAATGTTTCGCACGTCCGTTTCGACAAAGGAATCGCAAAATCGCGAGAATAGACACACGCGCGCGACGCCTTACTTCGCTCGGCGTCGTTTCCGCCAGGAACGGCAGATGCGGGCGCAGCACGTGGTTGCCAGCGGTGAGGTCGCGCGCACGTTATGGCTACGCGGCTTCGTGGAAATCTGCGGAAATCATTTCGCGGCGCATCAGTTGGGCACGCCGCCGAGATTGGAGCAAACGCGCCGGCCGGACAAACATGGCGCGTCGGGTCTCGCGCGATGCGGTTGGCCGACCGGCCGGTCAGCTGACCTGAGCCGCGACGCGAGTGACACCTGACGGGACCGAGGCGGACTTTGGGCAGCGACGTTGCCACATGGCGTTGTCACGCAGCAAAGTTTAGTCCAAAGAACTGGGCCAGTTATTGAATGGGAAATTCTGTATACATCTGTCTTTCTCAAGGAACATTTCCCATTCCAGTAATGGGATTTCATGACATTTCGTTTGTGTACGAAATTGGAAGCAGCGTAATATGTAAATAAGGGAAGCGATGACACTAGGTGGCAGTGCTATCAGTGCCTCCGTAAGGCGGGGAAATTAAAACTGAGGGACTGCCTACTCCAACAGTTTCTAATTATTGCAGACAAAATATCGAACATTTAATTAACAATGACATTAAAACTTTATAAAATGGAATTCCGTAATAAAAATATGGATTTTTGATTGTTCTCTGCAATATTTTTTACGCTAATTATTCTTTATACACAGGTGACGTCTTCCTAACGCCATTCACATTCGATGCAAAGTACATTCGGGCTGTCGCAGTTTTGTAGCGGTGTAAGTTACACGTACACGGCGGCTACAGTGGACAAAACTTGCGTGTAGAAAAACAAATTACCCGTGCTTTACTGGAACACTTTTGTTTTACTTGTATTGGTAGGCAATACTGAAGTCGTGGTTTATTGTTCTCCGTTACTAGGACTACAAGACTACACATTTGCGCAGTATTTTTCTGTTGGGACTTACAGAAAAATACTTCGAACTCAGTGGACCTTTGCAGAACTGTAAAAAGTGTAGTAAAAGTGGTACGTAAGTAGTATAAGTAGAATAAATATTACGGCAATAAATCTCGAGTTGAAGCCGTCAAAGTTATAGTAAAAACACCATTTTTAGTGATTTTGCGGAACTTTGAATTACAGAGGTAGCAATTATAAACTCTTCGGTTAGTTGAACAATAAATCGCTAGCTCAGTGGAAGAAATAAACTAATTTAATTGTTAACAATAAAATAATTTTTCGATTTCTCACTCGTTCCGGAAGTTCAGTCGTATCGAAATACGAAATTCCCTCCCTAATGGTGTAATGTGCTATTATTATTTTTGGAACCAATAAAACACAATTGAGTTACTTATATTAAAGCAACAAGAGAAAACTTGAAAAATTGTTTCAGTTAACTAAATGTTTAAATATTCAGTAGAAAAAGAAAAATGTAATGCACAGTGCGTCTCTTGCTTTACTTCTTCTTCTTCTTCTTCTTCTTGATTATGTGGATCTTGAAATGTTTTATTTTTATTATTTTAATTTCTAGTTTAAACTTTCTATAACTCCAATTGAATATTTAACTTTGGCGCTCATTTAGCGCGGCGTTATTGGCAGTTCACAAGATTCGTTTCTTGGTTAGGTGACACTGTTTCGTCAAAAGTTTAGATATGAGTGCAAAAGACCGGAGAGTTGAGTGTTCGATTTTATTTTGAAATTCTTGTTTTAGAGGAAATAATTCGGAAGAAATTGTGATAAACATGGGCACTTATAAAGTAAAGGTAAGTTTTGAAACTAATAATATTACTTGACAAAATTTTTCGGAAAATATTGATGATAGTGATTAGATTTTTTGAAACGTAGTAACATACTTTTTCACAAGACGTGAGGGCGTGTACCTCGCACCTAAAGTATGTGGCGCATAGTGGTACATGGCACCTAAAGTGCATTTCACCTAAAAGATTTCGCACATAAACTACCTCGCATCGAAACGACATCCCGCCTAAAGATCATGAAGCGTTTACAAACCTTTATCCCTTGTAAAATAAAAGGTAAAATTATGATTAGCGTCCATTAGGTGCGAAATCGTTATCCATTAGGGTTCGTGTCAGTTATGCGCGACAACGATTAGGCTTCATGATCTTTAGGCGCGATGTCGTTTAGGTGTGATGTTCGTTAGGGCGAGGTAGTTTATGTGCGAAATCTTTTAGGTGAAATGCGGTTTAGGTGGTACGTACTATTATGCGCCACATATTTTAGGTGCAAGGTACACGCTCCAACACGTGACCAAATTAGTAGTAAGTAAGTTTATATTGTTATATTTGCGGGTAATTAACTGTAATTAACGGACAATCAAATCAAAACCATTTAAAAAATCTAACTAAACAACATTTCTTTCTTTGTTCAAGTTGAAAAAGTTAAAAAATACTAACAGAACTAACACAGCTTCAACTTTTTTAAACGTCAAAGTTGCTAGCCGAATCCACAATTCTCCGTAAACTACGGTTTACATCATACGCGGTCTATGGTCACTCGCGTATATGTAGACGATTTACATAAAGTTTAGGTAAATGCAGATCAGCATTGTCCAACTACATTTATAAATCGTATACATAATATTGACATAATATTTAAATAATTTGTATGTGATTGAAAAAGGTATATAGCTTGAAAAACCCATTAAAAGTTTATGATTATATTTGGTTTTCGATCTTAGAAATTTGTATGTATATTGTAATCTGATTTATGTACATTTTAATGCAAATGATTGAGTTACCTTGACTTAAATATTATGTAAATCGTAATCGTAATGTTTACATGTTGTTTACACAAAATTTATATAAAGCTGGTGATTGATTTAACATGTAACATATATCGACTTGCCTTTGTGGGTCTGGCAAAATCATACCTGTATTTAAGATGGTTCGTCAGACATAAGTGACTAGATTAGTGTTCGTCAGACATGATTTTTATAACAGCTTATCGCTAAAAGTTTATTTCGCGTTTTCGAAGTAGATGCTGTGTCACACGGAATGACCTTAAGGCCAAGTCGAAAGTCTGCTGCAACGGAGTTAGGGACTTTCCTTATAAAAAAATCATTTGTTGATATTTTTT
>JABFPB010003870.1:0-16057 GCA_022817645.1 Ceratoteleas bidentatus | reverse complement strand
CGTTGTTTTGACACGATCCCGAGCGGGAGGCCGTTGACGCCATCGCGCGTCTCTCTCGTTTTTTGCCGCGGCGTAATGACCCTGACGCCGCGACTCGATCGGAAGTCGCGGCGCGCGGGAAACGCTCGGCGTGTTTACAAACGCAACGCACGCGAGTGAGGCGCAGACAGAGAGAGACGGGGAGAGGCACGCGGACGCAGGTTGGCAGGTTTGTTTTGATTCGGCGCCGATTTCGCGTGGGCAGCGGCGTCGCCGGCAGCTTACCGGCGGAGCATTTTTGCCGCGGCTCTCAATGGCGAGATAACGATCGGCCGGTCGCCGACACGAGTCGCGGCGAATTGTTTACTGCCTGAGTGACGCGAGCGGTGAGGTGTGTGGGAATTTATTCGGCGTTTTGAAAAGGGCGCGAATTGGGAGATTGAGGGAGGTTGTTTTCTGGCGGAAAGGAAAGGAAGTTTGGAATTTTGGGGGGAACATTGTAAAAAAGATGGAGACATCCGGGTTTGACAGTTTTATTCGTTATTGGTTTGTGAATAATATTACTTTTTAAATGAAAGTATTAAAGAGTATTTAAAAGTATTAAAAAAAACAAAATGGCGGTTCGAGTAGACGCGTGTTCATAAAAGGTTGCCTCATTCTGGTACTGAACTGAAATCAGAAATATTTTGCAAATCAGAACTGATAAAAGTCGCAGTGTCTTTATACCAGTCTATAACAAAAATTGACCAAGTTATGGGTTTTCGAAAAGTAGTGTTTTTACCTCATTTGTTACCTTTGACCTCATTTTAAAAAAGTAAATATCTTTTTGTCTTTATTTTTAGGTATAAGACAGAAAAATTTCCTCTTCAATCTGGACTGTGCAGAAAGTTAATCGGACGAATGGTTCAAACGCTCAGCTCGACGCAAGGAAAAAATATTTTCCAAAAAAAAACGAATAAAAAATTTTGGATAAAATTAATACTAGGCGCTGTAGCTCCCTATGTTTCTGATTGAAAAATCCTTTCGCGCACATATACTAGACACTTGTAACTTTCATGAAATATAAAAATAAAAAAAATCGATTTTTTTAAAACAAATCATAAGAACCTCTCCTTAATCTACAGAGTAACGATTACAAAATCAGTCCACCATGACAGAATTTGTGAAAACTGATAGACGGAATAATAAATACTGAAAGACATGTGAAAATTTTTTGATGTCGTTATCAAAAGCAATACTCTTGTTTACAGTGCACGTTTGCGCAATTCTGAAATCAACTTTGATGTTTCCACTGATTGCTTCAAACGAAGATGGCGTGGCAGTAGCATTCGAAAGTATCCGGTTGGCGTATCGCCTCGCGGAATAAACGACTCGGCGGCGACCTTCCGAAACGATCGCCGATCACAGACAAACGAGCGCGCTGTCCATCACGAAATCGCGCGTCCTTTCCCAGACGTTTTTGACCCGAAACCCGCTAGCTAGCGGAGCGACAAAGCGCCGATTAGTCCCTCCGTCCATTCAGTTGACTTATCGCATGCGAACTGCGACTGTTGGCAAATATCAATGGTCAATTGCGAGAGTCGTGGCTGCCGTTGATGTGAGCCGACGTCGCTGTGTTGTTGTTGTTCTGTGTGTACGTATCTGCACATGTATGTGTGTGTATGTATATGTCTATCTATCTAGCGCATTTCTGTGTTTACACTCGACGTACAGACATCGCTGCTAAATATTACTGGGAAGCAGTGTCATGTGCCTGATTCTTTGTAGATGTCGTGCATGTCCCGTTTCCCCTCGCAAACGTTGTCGCCCGACGAAATAATCGCCAAATTAATTGGCGCGCGGATTAAGCGCGAGTGGTGTCGCGAAAATGGAAAAAGGAGATAAACAAATCGAGTCGAGGGTGGCGCGACGCTTTTCGGACGGGATTCGGCAACGGCGCGACGCCGGGCGGCAATGGCGCGTGCATTTTTGCGGCGGCGTTGCGCTGAAAACCTCGAAACGGCGTTATTGCATTACGCGGCAGATTAGCGTGCTTTTAAAGTAATACGCCCGGCAAATGACAAATATCGAGTTAGCCAAGGCTAATCGAGTTTGCATCTCGGCAGCGCTGTTATTTAATTGCGACGGCGTTTTGGGAATGCGAATTCGAGGGGAGGGGGAAAAGCGGAAATTTCGGGAATAAGGTTAAAACGTTACGATGTTTATGGTGGAAAGTATCGGAGTTGATTTAATTGGAAAAAAGGATGAACAATTTATTTTTTGGTTTTGGACTGAATGTTTGTTTGTACGAATTTCTCTATTTGTGAAGAGAACGTCGGTGATGAATTGAATGATTTGTTTTTGGTCGGCGAAAATTGTACGAGTATACGGACGCTGATTGGTTAATAATTTGGGAGTTGTAAAAGCGTTGTAAAATGGAAATAGTAATTTGCATATGGACGCGCGAATGTAATTATCGTAATGTTGTGATTGGCGTGACAATTCATCGGTTTGCTCCCCCATCGATACGAGCTTTCAAACTGCGCCTATAAAGGGGTCGCTGACCTGCTCCATGCGACGAATAATGACTGCGATTTTCCTTGGGTCTACGGAGTTTCCTGCGCGTGTGTGTCCCGCCGGGTTTTCGTGGCCATCTCGCGCCCGCGCAACATTGCCGCGAAATCCAGTAAATATTTAACGATTCATTGCAATGTAGAAAGAAATAGACAGTGTGGTTCAATTGTTGTTTATTAATTTATTGAACATACTTAATTCGATAAATAATAATGCTAACAATTTGAAACGATGTTTTGTCCTCGGTTAAATCAATTAGTTTCGGAAAATCTTGAATTTATGTTGCAATTAATAACGCTGGTATGATTTAACGAGTAGTTTTTTGTCCGAAGTACATCTGAGAATAAATAAATTGCGCGAAATTGCGAATCCGAACAGCGCAGCGATCGATAATCCGCGGGATGCGAAATCCGAGCGTCTTATCGTGCAATTAATTGGCGCGAGTTTTGACAGCTTGGAATTCGAACGCTAGATGATTCCGAAGAATTTAAATTATTCAGCCGAAAACGACAGCGGACTGTCATACGTTGCTTCTTTTATTACCCATCGTTTGTCACTGTAATTTTAATTATGCGGAAATGGAAGGAAAACGACGGAAATTCCCCCCTCAAAAAAAAAGAAAGAAAAAAAGACGATAATCCGTTTAGGGTTTAAAAGTTTTATTTATATTTTTCATATTTTTTGATTTTTTATATCATCAAACTCTTCTGGTTGAACCAACTAATATCCAAAAGTTTCGGATAATGATTTTTTTTAGAAATTCCAAAATTTGAATTATAATACTTGAAGTTGTTAAATTAAAACAGTTTTTTATGTATTAATTTAATAAAAATTGTTTTATCATAAAGAAATTCTTTGGATAAAAGATGATTTTTCCGCTGAAAATGTGAACGTTTTCAGGAAGACCGGCGTCTTGAACCTAACGCGATATCACGCGTAATATGGCTCCATTCGAGCGAGATCGTGCGCGCGTCTCTTTCAGTTATTAATTCTGCACAAACGGTCGGCCGTTTCGACATTCAAAGTGAGCGTTTCGGCGCGCATAAGCGTTCGAATAAAAATAAATTCGCGTTTCATATACTCAATTAGGACTTGGCGCACATCAAAGGGGTCGTCGCTACATCGTCAGAGACAAATACGAGTCGCGGACGCGCGCGCGAAAATTCGTCCTTTGTTCGCCCAAGAATTCGAACGCAATTATTTGAGCGCGATAAACCTTTTCGACGCTTACTTTATCCCTTCTTACTCTCGGCTCAAATTAAGGCTACGCTATCACCGAGAAGCGTATTTTGAGGGTTTTAATGATTAATCGTACTAAATCTTCGTCGGAATTCATTAAGTCCTTGTTTGGATGGTTTAATTAATGTAAAACGGTAGAATAATATTAAATCATTTATTTATAACAGTTTTTATGAAATGTTTTTTTTTAATTAACATTAAATTTATTTTTATTGGAAACTGTGTTTTAACTTTTGTAAACATTTCAATGAGTTTGATTGTTGAGAGTTAATATTTTTGGCTGATTTGGTGATTTAAACTGAAAAATATTAACAACTGAGATATAGCTGCAGTTGACTGTAGCTAAAGCAACGTCGTATTTTACTTGAGAATATCAGTTCTTTTTCCGCGTGTGCTAATATTACAATGCGTCACGCTAAAAATACCCCTGAAATGCCAATAATCCAATATCGGGAGTTAAAATTACAGATTACAATGGGCCGCGGGACGCCGTCGAGTGTCGCAATCAATGTCACGATGCGACTTCGCCGGCTTATGCTACGGAAATTCAAATGACCGAATAGCCTTTATTCGCGTGCGCATTATGTCGCGATTTAATTAAATCGCGCGCGGGCGTTTTTTATTTACGTTGCATTAATCAATGTAATGCGAGCGAACATCTTGGAAATTGCACTTTTAATTAATTCCAATTGATATGCGACTTTTACAATGCAATTACGCGTATGTCGGCCTTTAAAAGTTTTCTTATTTCCTTTTTTTTTTGTTTTTTTTGTTTTTTTTTGGAAAATAAGGTTTGACCAGGAGAGCGATATTTTTCATTTGAACGCATTTTTGTATTTTAAATTAAACTAAGTTGAGGTTGCGAATGTGCTGAACATTGCGTATACGTCAAACCAAGATGTAAGTTAACCTATCATGACGTTAGATCAGCAGAATTTTTATGTGGAATTAACGCACCTTTCAGCATATTGGGTAGTTTACCTCAAGACAATAGTATTCCGCAGAAACGAATGTGTAGGGTTCCAATAATTGTACAGAAGTTTTACTTTGATACTAAATATGTATTTATTTATTTAGTTGTATCTCTGCATAGTGTAAACTTATCAAAATATTCTCTTAAACATATATTTTTTCCTGTCTTTTTATTTTTGTAAGTAATTTATTAAAATTAATTTGATTGTTGAATGACTAACAATTTTCTGTTCTTAATAGTTTTTGCTTTGTAAACATACATTTCAAATACATTGTCGGTTGATTAAAAATTTAAATTATTACGAAGATTTACCTTTAACCAAAATAGTCTGCATAAGAAATTGTGTATATAACTCATCTAGAATTTTGAAAATCTCGATGAAACGAGAGAAACAAAGTGCTGTCTTAAAAATCAATTAGATCATATTTATACATTTTTCTTTGATTTTTAATAGCTGATTTCTACATTGTATAAACAAAGTAATTTAACATCGTTTTTACAATTATTATTATCATCGCGGCTATATTAAAAATAAGTTAATGATCGGTGCGACGCGAATAATCATTCATCTATCCTAAAATTGGGTCCAGGAAAATTCCATTTGTGAATCGTGAAAATGAAGTTAATTGACCTGTACAGGTTTTTCCGAAAAAAATTAATTTCTCATTGTATCTATACAAATTAATTTATCTGATAAGAAAATGCATATATATCAGCCACTATACAAATTAATTATTCTAACGTGATTAAGGAAACATATCCGATTAAATATTATTATACAAAATCAATACTTCTTCACGTCAGTATAACACGAAGAAAAGTAACTTTCAAATAACGTTTTTTTAAATGTTAATTTATGACTTAAGCTAACTTCGTCGAGTCTTTATCGCATATGTTATTAACGAAAATTTAGCGAGGCAGATCACAGTAATTTAAAAACAATTTAAAACGAACTGTTTTAGCGATTTAATTAATCATTATCCAGTTCGCCGTACTTTTGGTAAAAGTTTTTTTTACATTTTCAGAATTGTTTCTGTTTCAGTTTAATTTTAATTTCTCACAAAAAGGAAGCCGTTGCATCATCGCCTCTGTATCTACCTCTTCGCCATATACACACACAAGTTGCGACTATTTTTCCCGACACCGCATGAACCCATTGTGAAACCTTCCTGATAAGTTATTCTTCGTCGTAACGTTTTGGAGAACGCATTCCTAGACACGCCGGACAAGAATATCTCTAGTTCCTTTTTATGAATCACTTTAAGCATTTCGTTTCATCGTGGCTGAATTTCGTTTGCTTACACACCGAGAAACACCAGAATAAAAGTGACGAATCGAATTTTTGTAAAAAAATTCGTTACAAAATTACTAATTATAAAAAAAGAAAATTCAACGCCCATAGAGACATTTTACATTTTTCTTACAAGACAGAAATTTCGTCCAGGTATTTGAAATTATGATAGCGCATTAGGTATATTCATTTTGGAACTAACGAACCTTGGTTTTGAATGGCAGTAAATCTTAGCCGTAATTTCAGTCCACTTTTTCCCGAAGCTCGCGAACCTCCGTCAGCGCGAGACAATTTATGAATCGTATATTATTTCACTTTCCTCGTTTTCCCCGATGCCCAAACAACCGAAATCGAAAATAAAATTCTAAAGAAAGCCCCACGCAAGGGATCGTCCAGTCCAAATATCCGGTGTCCCCTTGCGCGTCTCTTGTTTACCGCGCTGTCAAATTCGCTGCGTGCGTCATCGATATTGTCACGGATCGGAATTGCGATTCAAAATTCTAACGTTACAAATGGATTCCGAGAAACCGCTCGGCGCCGACGCTTTAAAATGCTGATGTAAAGACCGAAATTATTGAAATCGCATGCGATTCGCGCGCCGTTGTTTTTGCGAACTATTTTTTTCGCCGTTCCGGTTTTTTTCGGCACCGACTCTGACTCACGGTCGCTGTCAGTTATCGCCGATATTCGGTGCTTAAGAAAAAATTTTTTTTTATTCCACGCGATGCATGAGTTTGTCTTGATTATAGGCAAGTTTCGTGACCCATATAGGCCGAATCTTTGTTTACTATTCTCGCGCGTGATGACAAAAGTGTTTCCGGGAAAAGCGCGCGCTTTTTTGTTCGCCGGATGCTAATTGGAGGAGTATAAATATTTATTTCGACTGGCTTCTCGGGAAAGACCGTTGCGTCATGACGCGGTTTTAAGAAAGCCGGCGATTTTTGTTTTGACATTTTTAGGAGGTCCGATGGTTTTTGGAAGACAGGAAAAATAGGAAATAGAAGTTTAATAAAGTGGGGGATTTTGGAGCAATGAGTATTTGAGCGATATACTCGATGTTTTTAACCCTTTCGATCCCGAATTATTTTTATTGACGAATAATTCAGGATCGAATTATTAAGTTGTAATATAATTATGGGTTCCCATATGTAAAATAATCATGGATTCTCATCGCTGTTTTAAAGCAACGATGGGAACGAAAGGATTAAGTATGAAATGAATGTTAACTTTTTGTAATTGATTTTTCACGCATTGATATTCGAAGAATAGAGTGAAGAAAGTTAGGATATTTCGAGTTGGTTAAAAAATAAAAATTGTGTATTAAAAATAAATAAATTAAATGCAGTGATCTTTTTCAGATAGAGACAATATGAAAAAAAGGAAATATCGAAAAAATAATTACTTCTTGAGGCTAATCTAAATTTGACCATATTTCGAAGAACATTCCTATATTGTATGGTAAAAGTAAGTTAGAAATAAAAATAAAAAAAATTTCTAATGCTAGAAATTCTATTTAATTCAATATTATTCTACCAATAATACATTTTTACAAGTATCAAATTCCAAAAACAAAGAGCATCCAAATTTTTGATTCTCTAAAAACAAAAATCGCGAAAATATGCCAAAAGCTGCTAAATAGGAGGAAGTACGTAAAAACTTCACTTTCAACTCACGGAAAAACAAAGTGTCTTCGAAAAAAACGTCTAGACACTTCCAGTGACTTTTCCATCAGAAAACATCATCGTTTGAGACGTTTTTCGTGTTTTTTCTCCAAAAACGTCTTAAAAAAAGACATCTGTTTTTGTAGTGCTCATTTAAATTTCAAAACAATTTCTTCACGTAAAAAACGGGGCAGAAGCAATTGAAATCAAGCGATCGTCGCAAACAACGGCCTCGTAATAATTTTGCGCGCAGTATAAACGTCAGCGGGGAAATCTCGTTCTTAAAATTCGAGTCTGACATAGTAATTAGAGTGGAGGCGCTATTTATATCGCGCGCGTCGGCTAATAATAGACGTGGTGACGTAAATTACGTTATTTGTTAATTAGTAATTTATTTGCGTTCCGAGGAACGAATATGACGTTGGATTCTGGCACGAGGGCGTTGACATAAAAATGTGCCGCGCGCGTCGCAGTTTCGGAAAAGTGACGTAATTTCGATCGGCATTGTCACGACGCAAAAATATCCATTGACGCGTTCAGAGAATAAAAAAAATGTCATCGCAGAAAACTTTTCGGAAAAAGCGCCGTTTTCGTCACGATAATCCTTCGAGTGTTGGATTCCGCCGAGAAAACCCACCGCGTCGTTTTCCGCGAAATACGTCCGACCTGTTTTTACGAGAAACCCCCCTATTTCTTTGGTGCGCGGCAATGTAAACATTCTTTAGTCTTTCCGAAACAGTTGGAATTCATAACCGTCATCAACGATTTCGACTCGTTAACTGCCCTACAAACTACCGATCTATTAGCAAAATCGGGGTTTTTGTTTATCGAATTAATTGGTTTTAAATGTTGTTGTTCACATTCCGGTACGCGCTTTTCTAGAGCAGATCGATATTTTATAACATTACGTTAACATTAAGTTTGTAAACATCGATCCGTATTAAACAAAACTGGTAAATAAAAGTGAAAAGTCCAAACAACTTCTTATTTGAAAACATTTTAACAAGCTTTTTTCCAGAAAAACGACGTAACGTCTTGAAGTAAGATTGGATTGTCTTACGGAACGATTACACCCACAAAACCTACTTTATCTTTTCTCCAAAACGAAAATCAAAACTCTAACGACTGTTTTCCGAATTCACAATCCGCTCGGAACGCAGTATTTTCCCGGAACGTTTTCCGAGCCGGCGATTCCCGAAACGCGTCGCTCTCCATCACAGCGACCAACTCCGCCCGCAACACACCCTTTTCGCGCGAAAAACGACCGAACGAGCGTCTTTGCGCCGCCGGGCGCCGCCGCGAGGTGGCGCGCACGTCGAAAATCCGCTTTCCCCGCTAATTTCCTTTGTATCGCGCCGTCTGTGACGCAAACACGATCCCCCTCCGCGTCCTCCTGTCGTTTCCCCTCCCCGTCCCCCGGAATCCAAATACATTGCGTGTATGTAATGCAAACAAACATGACTTTGAACGTCAACCTTTCCGGTGCGAGGAACGCAGTCACGCGTCGTCGTCGCTGCCCCCTCCCCCTAGGCTGTCACCCCCTTTCGCCTCACCCCCGCGAAGAAAGACGACCACTCCGGAAGACGGCGGAAGGAAAAATCGCGCAAAAGCCGAGTGCGAGGGTGAATTCCCCGGCGGGATTGGAAGGGGTGGGGAGGGGTAGGGGGAAGGTAGCAAAGTGAGGTTAGAAAATAATATTCGAGGGGCGGGTGTCGGTGTTAGGCACTCTTGGAAAAAGGGAGACGAGTCGGGTGGTTGTTTAATCAAGCAATAAGCGGAAGTGCTTGGGTTTGTAATTGTCTGATGTTATTGGTTGTACAAAAATGATGAATTAATAATGATTTTTGATGATTGATGTTTGATATTTTAAGGG
Source organism: Ceratoteleas bidentatus (assembly GCA_022817645.1). NCBI lineage: Eukaryota > Metazoa > Arthropoda > Insecta > Hymenoptera > Scelionidae > Ceratoteleas > Ceratoteleas bidentatus. Next base: position 6,488 of record JABFPB010003870.1, on the reverse strand, counting down.
TGAAAGAAAAAAGGGTTAAGTTTGTGTTAATTAGGAAATGCTTCTGGTATTGCTATGATATGTGCTGTTAGATAATTATTGATTGTTACTGCCACGCCATCTATGTCCAAAGTAATTTTTTTGGGAAGGCATGGATAGAATTGATAAATACACAATAATCGACATATTAAGTAACATAATGACCTGATAAAAAATCGATTTTGTTGTACACCGACTCAGAACTTCTATATGCAGATGGCGCGACGATCGCATTTGAAATTGTGGAGCTCTCTTTCATCTTGCGACTCTTTCAATCCACTCTTAGTATTTTAATGAAAACATAGTTTTTACAACATTGCTTGTATATATTCCACTTACCTTTCTTCAAAACCATTTTACCCTCAATAAACATATTCAAAATAATTTCAGTTATATCCACATCTCCATTCAGCCTCACAACAACCCTAAAATTCACCACATGTTCGAAATAAGTGTTTACAAGTCTTCAACCTTGAAAAGCTCTCAAGATTACAAGCCTCACCCGATTTCGGAATTGTTATTTCGCCTCTGTTCACTGCGGAGGGACCGTCGGGCATGTGGCAATGTTTTGGCCGGCATCGATCGACGCGCCCCCTACTTTCGCGGCGTCCCCGCCACTCGCATAATCCACCCACGCCCTGGTTCGCTCGGCCACCCTCAGGCGCCCGCGGCGACTCGCAGCGCGGCGCTGTTTGTTGTCGCGGCGTCTCTCTCGCGCGAGCGCCCTCTCACTCTCGACTGTCCATTGCGGGGCGACAAATTAAGTCCCCCGCGCGCCCCGTTCCCCGAACCACTTTGCCGAACACTCGAACAAATGAAGCATAAAATATGCGCCGCGAGGGGGTCCGAGGGACGGACCGGGTTTCCCGCCAAAAGCGCGGGGGAGGGTTTTTGTATTGGAAGCCGCGGATTACCGACCGAGCCTAGCCTATTGTTGTAGGTAACCTCGAAAGTGATTTAGGGGGTTTTCGGAAGAGATGACGCCGGGTAAATGAGGGGCGGGTCGAACGATTGTTCCGGTGATTTGTTTCGGGAGTCTTCGGATTCCTGTCAAAATTCGGTCCGCGTCCGGGTGCCTCTGCGAATTTCGCAGGGTTTGGCGGTTATTTTGAAATTATGGTTTTAGGGAATTGGATGATGAAAGGTGAAGGGCGTATGTTTTATATTTTTGTTTAAAATAGAAAAAGGTGGATGAAGCAATTAAGATTCATGATGTAATTTGCGAACAGTTTGAACTGTTTAAAAAACTAGGAAATATTTACAATAATTTACGGAGATTCAAGAAATTTGCGTATTGATAATTGAAACATATTTTATGTATTTCAAAGATCGAACATGTTATTTTTTAATAATGAAAGAGAAATCAAAATTATGCTGAATTGTACAATCACTTTTCTAAAATTAAATAGAAAGATCTCATTCACATTTTATCAAAATTATCAGAAAATAATGAATTATGCCTTAAATGAGAACAAATTGATTTGTATACCTTAAATAAAGTTATTTTCATGTTTACACGTTAATTTTATTTCTGAAAACACAACAAATTTCATTACTCCTATACTTTATAAATTAAATTATCCTAAATAAAACTCTATTTTCGAAACCGGGTAACCTGTTCGTATAACCTCAATAAACACGTCATATGGTTGATTTAAAGAATGTTCCATTTCGAACCAAATCGGTCGTTATTTTTCTTCAATTTCCCGCGTCAAAATTCGAACAAATATTTGCGTTGAATCAATCAAGTTGTCAGCTGGAATTCGGGTGTTTCTACTCGATTTCGGGCCGTAACTATTTCGACCGATTGGTTACATAAGACTGATTATTTTGGCGATTATGATCAACAAGTGCCAGATATTCGAAGGCGCGCAATACCAACTGTACGCATAAACAAACGCCAACGACATTTATTTGCTCGAACAACGTAACATGTAAATAAAGTCATCGGCGCATTAACTTGCTTAACTGTTAATTCGGAGTTTCACACTTTCGCCGTCTCTGTTCGTCCGTCGTTCTCTCTGTCGAGTCGCCGTGACGAACTGCCGGTTATTGTACGCCAAAACCAGCCTCGGTTAAGCATTGCGTGTAATTATGTAGCGCGTTATTATCGCGATTCAATAAAGCTGCTTCGTCAAATAAACGGCGCACTGAAATCATTTGTATAAATTGCTAACTTTGTCAGTGTAAAGTGGATATACTTTTTCTAATTACGAGTGTTCGTATCGCAAGTTGGTTAATTGTATAATACAATGGAGATCGGGATTAAAGAGATACATTTGATTAAGTTTAATTTTATTTAATTAAAACACGAAAATCTCACATTTATTATTATAATTGATTCATTCTTTTATTAACAGATATTTTGACCTGTTTGAACAAATAAAAAACTCACTGTAAAAAAAACAAATAGAAAATCAAACTAACATGACTATTTGCTATTTTGTTTATATCTCTGTTCCGAACCTGAAATCATTCCAACCACAAACCTTCACCTTATCCTCTATTTAAGAAAAAAACAAATAACTCAGAAAAATGGTTACTTTACCATTTTGCCATGCGATCCCCCGAAATCAATCATTCCTTCAAGCATCCAAACATTTCCTTTCCCTCAACGTAATCTTCGCTCGCAGCGTTTCCGGCGCTCGAATCGTCGAAAATGCAGCCGATCGCGCGCGCTTTTTGCAGCGTCGAAAAGCGTATCGAGCGTCCGACGCATTACGCCTCGTGCCATTTGCGATGAATGAACCGAACGGGCGTGCTTAGCTCGCGCGGATACTCGCGAATCGATTGGCGGCGCGCGGCCCAAGTCGGGCTGTCGCGCTTACTTCATTGAGTTAGCTTATTACATCGCGATCGGCTGCGATTAGCGCGCCTTTTAAGCCATGCTTAAACGCTAGCCCGCTCTCGAGCCAAAGCGAAATTGAGTGCTTTTAAGGCGACGACTTGAAAGCCCGAGTGCGCTTTGAGTGCCATTGTTGCCGCTTTTTGCACCTTGTCCCGGCCCTTTCGCGCCTTTGCCGGGCGCCTTTTTCCCCGGCGCGTCAAGAGCCGAAAACTTGCAAGCGCATCGCCTCATCCTCGAGAGTTTTCGCCAATTAGAATACCGGCTCTCGCCGGTTGTGCATTTCGACACTCGAGCCGATGAAACGAAATTAATTGCTCTGCAGAGTCAAACGGCAGGTTTTTTTGCGTTTTCGTTTGCAGCGTTCTTGCGAGGTTTTTAAGGATAATACGTTTGTAAGAGTGCAAATAGACGAAATGGTTAGTTATTTATTGAACATGATGTGTATTAACGAGAAAAGGGAGGGGGGAATTTTATTCTGTTCTGAAAAATCCGTAGAGTGTTTGGAATTAATAATAATAATAAAATAGTAACAAAAAAAATAAAAATAAAAAACGGTAAATTTGATGAAGGTTAAACGTAAATAAAAGGTTTTAACAAAGAACGTTTTTTCCTTAGTAGATATGTAATATAAAAAATTGATTAAGGTAACGATATGAGTCCTAAGCAAATGTACACTTAATATCACGATTATCAGAATTTACTAAAATATTTTTATTTATAGTAATTTTTATTTATAGTATATTTTTTTAGTAATTTTTTAGGCACAAGAAACGAAGGATAGAAGAAATTCCAAAACTGTTCTAAAAACGAATGATAAAACCGCAATACATTTTTGCTCAGTTCATTTCGTGAACCGAAACGATGCTCTGCCGATATTCTTACCACAGTGACGCAATTCATAACCTTTCATTGACTCTCAATAAAAGTAGCGCGAAACCGCCCGGGAACAAACTCGATTCGAATTTAATTTCTCATCTTCGCTCGTCCACGCGCGTCATTATTTTAATTGCCGCGTTTTTTCCCGCGAAATCTGCTAATGTCTTCCCGGAAGCCATCTCAATTAATACCTTGCGATTCGTTCAAAAAGTTATCGGCGTTCGTTCGCGCGGATATCGCGGCTTTTGCGCCGTTCGGTGAGCAAAAACGGCACTTTTGCACGCTCGTTTAATTACACCGCCGGAATAACGCAGGTTAACCATCGCACGTTATCGTCAAGTTGCGCCGCCAAATGTCAGGTGCATTCACCTGCTGTCATCGCCGCGGCGGAGCTGTTTTACACATTGTCGGCGATGGCTAATTTTGCGCAATTTTCGAGATTTCATTTAGCCCGACAGCGCCGGGGTGGCGAAAGCGCTCGTCAATATCTAGTTACGAACGAAGTTAGGCTCGCATGAGTAATTTTAGGGTAGGTTAGTTACGTCCCGAACAGACGAGGGAAACCGAAATTCATAACTCCGGTAAGCCGATATTCTGCGCGACGTTTTTGGCCACTGCAAACCAGTTTCATTTTGAATCTTCCTCTCGAATCTTTTTTTTGCGCGCGAATTCGATTACTGAAGGCAGGCTCTTCTTACAGAAGAAATTTCGCCTTTTCGCGCAGAAATCGAATTCTAGTTTCATTTTAAACTTTAATCCCCGATGGGGGATTTAGCGTTACGTTTCGCTGAGAAAAACAGTTAGAAAAAGCTGCCAAAACTTTGTACGCTTTACGAGATATATCTTAGAAAATATGAATTCTGTATATCTTTTACGATATATATCGTAAAGCGTTCGAATTTTTCGTCGCTTTTACGAATCAGTTGTCTTAGTACAGACAAAATATCGAATATCTAATTAAAAATGATTTAAAACATTCTCTGAATGTGGGAGAACGTTTGTTTTTCCCACTTTGAAAAAACGGTTCATTAGATAGCAAAAAAGATGCAAAAAATTGTTTTTTCATCATTAGGACATTCACTCAGAATGAGAAAATTTACTGATTTAGTTTCAAGTGAAATTGTAATGTTTTAACAATGTAATAATGAAACACACTAGTTCTAGTAACTTCGACTAACGTTTCATTTTCAATTGAGGACAAAGTTTTGTGCATTTTTTCTGCCGATTGAAGATTGCGCGAAGGTTTGGGAAAAAACTGCGTCCCAATTCGGGTTACGCCCAGTGCAAACACACCGAAACGCGTTGTTATCGCGGGCCAAATATTACCAGGCAATTGAAATTTGATACGCTTTCTGGGTCTTTTTTTGCACGACAGTCGGGCCTTATCTGCAGACGCGCCTTATCTGTCTGCGTTGCTGACAATTTTTCGTGCAAGCAAAACACGTCGATCACGAGATGACGAGAGACAAAGGACACAACAACGTTGCACAACGCGGACTGCACGCGATTAATCGAACTTTAGCCGCGCGAATCGAAGCGAGACGCGCGATTAAAGTGAATTTCGTTGCGGGTCGAATTGGCGCTTCTTCTGGGTAGACGAATCGAGGCGAAATGTGACGTTTTCTCGGAGGACATTAAATAAACATTCGACTCTAGTCTAGATTTTTGCTTGGAAGTAGGTTTCATGAGGTCTTCTACTGACTAGATGAATTTAGAAAATTTTGAATAAGAAGTAGAAAATGTTGTGTGGACGTGAGTTAAATGGAAAAGAAGAGGGTAATTTGAAAATTAATTGATTGTCAAACCAAGGGCATTTTGAAATAATATGTATTTGTATGTATTTTAAATGAATGTACTTAACTGCGTGAGATAAGAAAGAAAGCATAATTATGACGTTGAAATACTTTTTTTATTGTATAATGTAATTTGATGTAATTTTTGTTTTATTAAAAGAAACGTTGCAAAACGTAATTGTTAAACTAAAAAGAACGAATATATTAACAAGAAGCAGATTATACCTTACATTGATCATTTCACTAGAAAGTGCACAAAAGAACAACTTTTTTATGCAATGTTGATGTAAAAATGGAAATAAGTTTCTGAATCAGATACTGTGTACGAAAAACATGCAAAAAATGTCTAAATTTTTTTTCCGAGTTCGTTGTCTTCTTATAGATTTAAATAATATGAGAATGAGTAATTTGGGTTCTCTGACCATGAAAAATGTTGTTTCCAATGACTTTTTAATTCAGTGACTTTTTAATTCATTCTTAGAATTAGGGATAGCAGTGTTGCAGCAACAATTCTGAATATTAGATCACATTTGAAAGAGTGGCATTATTACAAAATATGAATTGATATAAACGTACTTTCTACCAAAGCATATTTAATACTACATTTTCCTTGAATAGAACGATAACTTTTTCACCATTGAAAAATACATAATGCATTTATAATTTCCATTTAAATTACCACATTATTTATGTCAATAAGTCACATCATACAAAAAATATTAAATAACTTAACCCATTTTCTTCCCAACAATGTAAATTACACGTTTCATTATTCAAATCTCAAATTCTATCGGATCAAAAATATATTTCCGATCCTCACTATACATTAAACAAAATTCCCCGAATTTACAAACAAATATTAAAACAAATTTACAATCTTATTGTTATTCTATGATCCACTATTCTAACTACACACTCCAGTTACCACCAGAACCTTCCAAATTCACCATTTC
>JABFPB010003869.1:0-16068 GCA_022817645.1 Ceratoteleas bidentatus | reverse complement strand
GCTAAAAACGCATTCCCTTCACATTTTGATCGGATTTGGCGAAGTTTGACGGAAATTCGTGGTTTTCGGTCGAAATCAATAAAATCGCTCCAAACGCACTTGGAAATGATACCGTCGGGACCCTCGGTTCAGATAAATGAGCACTTTAAAAAAGTCACCTTCGACGTTCTGTTGACCCACACAGGCGATAACCTGTGAGATATTGATGTTAGACCCTTTCGAGCCAGACACCACCATGGCCTTCAAGTTGTTGTACTCAGTGAGCGACTTCTTGGCGGAGCCTCCGGTCTTGTCTCGAGCGTCGTTCAGGATCCTGTTCACCTGGTTCTCGAAAGTCTGACGCAGCGTGTTACCCGGAGTGGGCTCCAGCTCCATGTTGTGCGCCTTCTGGATCACCTCTATCACGTCCTCCTTGGCCTTGCGGATGGCCTTCTGGATCTCAGTGTACGTCTGAGGATCGGCAATGGTGTCCCCGATACCGATCGAGTGGCCCTCCAGCAGCAGCCAGTTGTTGATTACTGTTTGGATGTTGCCGTAGAAGCGTCCGCACACCTCGTGCCCTAATTCCAGCATACATATATGCAGCAAGGATCCTGCGGATGTACCTAGGGTCTTTTTGCAGAGGATCCCCATCACCAGCTCGCCGTGCTCTACCATGACCTTTAATGAAGGAATTGTTAGTTTATTGGTAGATTTTCTTTGATTTTTTTTTGTTAAATAAAGTTAAGGCGAAAAACCTATTACGAATTCATGGTCTAAAACCAGAAAAAAATGCTGATCTGGACCAAAAAAGGGAACATCTACTTGGAATTTGAACATCTACGTTGGAAAACCCAAATTATTCAAAATCCCCACACACCTTGGTGTCCCCAGGGGAAATCCACTTATAAGGCCCATCGTCCTCATCATCAGGATGGGTGCTGTGCGTTCGGATCATGTTCACATTCCCAGGAATAATCAGTGAAAAGATCTGTTTGCCAGTCCAGAGTGGCTTCGGCTTAAGGATGCAGGGTTGTGGCATTTTGCCGTCCCAGCTCGGCAGGAACATGAGGATGTTCATCATCTGTTCTTTCTCGATGAAGACATCACGTTTGGTCATCTTTCGCACGGCGGTCAGCGTGTCCTGCACGATACCCATGACGGGCTTGTTGGCCTGCGGGGTGATGATCTGCCGGGGCGTCACGTGGATGTTCTCGACCTCGGCTCGGGTCTCCATCGACTGGGGCACGTGCAGGTTCATCTCGTCGCCGTCGAAGTCGGCGTTGTAGGGGGAGGTGCAGCTCAGGTTCATGCGGAAGGTACTCCAGGGGAGGACCTTCACTCGGTGACCCATCATACTCATTTTGTGGAGAGTCGGCTGTCGGTTGAAGATCACCAAGTCGCCGTCGCGAATGTGGCGCTCCACGCGGTAGCCGCATTGCAGGTGGATGTCAGATGGTTTTGGGTGGAATCTGAATTATAATAATGATAATATTTATTTCGGTACAGGCAATCGCCCAATTACAATATTACAGAGGTTTTCTATCAATGGTAGTCGTGTAATAAAATATCAGTTATTTTGTTTCGGAGTGTCGCAAATGGGGTGTTGGGGATGTCGAGATTATAACTATCAGCCAGTCTACACATACGCCAAATCGGCGCATGAAACCATGTGTTACTTGAGCTAGAAATACTGAATTGTTGCGTCTCAAAGTACGAGTTGGTATTCGCCAGCTAATACACGATAATAAATAAGGACAGTTAAAATTCCTTAAAAAGTCATCCAAAATGTTTTATCCACCTAAGATCGATCCTGTCGCCATTGTCTCGCACAATGTACTTCGCTCCGGGATACTGCGAATTTCCTCTGCGCACCAGTTCCTGCATCTTATCGATGTTGAACGGTGTCACGATCTCTGGGAAGGTCAAATTCTGGGCAATACTCCTCGGCACGCCGACCTGGTCGATTCGCAAATTGGGATCTGGTGTGATGACAGTTCGTGCTGAGAAGTCCACTCGCTTTCCCATGAGGTTACCCCGGATCCGTCCCTCCTTGCCCTTGAGTCGCGCCTTGATCGCTTTTAGCGGTTTCCCGGATTTCTGTAAAGCCCTTGGCATTCCTGGCATCTCGTTATCGACGAGAGTTGCCACATGGAATTGAAGGATTTTGACGTTCTCACTGATTACGTGGGGTGCACAGCCCATTACTTCGTTTTTCATCAGGTCATTGTTTGCCTAAAAGAAGGATTATGATTGTTTTGAAAGAAGTTGAGTTAATTGGTGATATCCGAGAGTTTATGTTTATACCTTGATGATATCCGAGAGTTTATGTGTGAGATCGTCCTGATTCTTCGCAGAGCCATACATGATAACCGCCGGACGGACACAGAGTGGCGGTACCGGAAGTACCGAGACAATGAGCCAATCAGGGCGCGCGAATTTGGGGTCCATGCCCAGGATGAAGGATTCCTCGTCGGTGATGTGCCGAAGGATCTCGAGCGCGCGCTCGGCGGTCAGTTTGATCTCTTTTTCCTGGGTGTCCTCGTTGACGTTCTTCCAGAGTGCCTCGATCTCGAGACCTTTGCGCTTGAGATTTGGCTGGTAGCGACCGCAACCTCCGTGGCCGGGTTTCTTGTCGGGCGGGTTCTCCTGACCCTCTTTGTTGATGTCCATCTCGTCGCCACCCTCGCAGATCTGCTTGCTCTTGCAGAGGTCGTAGACGAAGGTCAGACGCTTGCGGGGCTGGCCTTTGGTCTTCATCACGATTTCCTTGATTTTCGGGTTGTTCTAAAAGAGATAGGTGGATCGGTGAATTAATGAGGGAGAGAGGGTTTAATGTCTGCAGAAATATTTTAGAGAGATGAAAATTTAATATTTAAATTAAAAATTTGTTTGTTTTTAATTCGTTTCACTAAGTTCTGATGCTAAGAATTTAGTGAAGAATAAATTTTGAAAATGGAATGTTTATATTCTATATATTGTTTTTATATTCACGCATTTCTGAAGAAAGAGAAACTAAAAACAGACCTAGATTCTTTTTTTATAGATGCTAATATATAACTTTTACTTTAACATAACAAATAAATATAGCTATATAAATAAAGCAATTCACCAATTTTCAATGAATGGTTCGTTGAATTAGATTTACTGAATTAAAATAAAATGTTTTCTATTAGTGAAGTAAATTGATCGGGACTTATTGTTTTTATATATTTGTATGCAAGTTTATATAATTGTATTTATAGAGAACACTCATAATTAATGATAATAATGTTATCATTATATTATATCAATATTATTGTAATTTGTAAGATATGTAAATAGTTTAATACAAATTAGATAGATTGTTTTCATCCACAATTAATTGTTGTAAGATCATAGGTTCAGTTTTATGTCAGACCAGTTGATTATAAACATATGAAGAACTATACGCAATTAAAATGCATACAATAAAATATTTAATAAGCTCAGTTCTTTAAAAATTCATCTCATTTGTTGTCATATTATGAGTTCAACTCAAAAAAGTACATCAGAATGTATGTTCATTCGAAAAAGTAACTTTTATTAAAAAAAAGACATTCTGTTTTGGTACAATATTTTATGAAAATGTAATTTTGTACATAAATTCTTACAAGGAAATTCAAAAAAATATATTTACTTTAAATTTGCAATAGATTTCAGTAGTATAATTAATTAAAGTAAATTATAAATGTTACGAAATGTTTTCTTCAGCACGTTATATTTGTTTTCTGTGCGTAATATTCTCATATAAAAGTATACTTTAGATAGAATAATAACTCATCATGTTTGATTAAATTTAAAACAAATGCAAAGTTTAATTTAAATTACTATTTTAAAAATGATTTAAATCCAACAATTTTTCTCGTAACAGCAAAACATTTGTTTGATAAACTGAAATATATCAATTAATTTAAGGGATTAGGCCAAATTAGATCCCAAAAATTCAGCTGTTAGATTTTTAAATACTTAATTATTTCAAGATCTGAATGTAATTATTTAATTAATCAAACATTTATTTCACATTTTATAATCACAATACAACTTCAAACAATTATTTTCCATCCTTTTTGAAAAATAACTCCAAAACCCTTGTAAATATACCCCCAATTTTAATACTTTTGCATTTACCATATATTTCAAAAAATTGAGTGTGACAAAAAAGGAAAGAGCAGAATAGAGTAAACTTATACTATCATATCAGAGAAACCAATTTTATTTGTCTTTTTTGGTCATCGTGTACATAGTCCAACTCGAAACAGACCATTTCGCTGTTTGCCTGGACCCCAGTGGCTGCAAAAAATGAAGCAAATTGGACGTTTCACTTACAGGGCTCACGAGGAGCTTGGAACAGTAGAAGCAAACGCATCGTAGGATTTTAATTGTTTTTGTCATGAAGCCCACGTGGAACACTGGTTTGGACAGGACGATGTGGCCAAAGTGCCCAGGGCATTCGACCATTTTGCCGGCACAGGTCTGGCAACGGGAGTTCCTGTCGATGGCGCCCTGGCGTGGGTCCATTAGTCCACCCAATTTCGGACGACCACCTTCCATGGTTTCGGGGTAGCGGATGCCACCAACTGTCACCGACATGCGGGTCTGAAATGGTTCATTTGGGATTTAGTAAATAATTTTTAATGGGGGTAAATGGAGCAGGTTTATTTGCTATAACTGCAATAAAATTTAACATGTTTCAATATGTTCAATGATAAGTTTCGAAACTATTCAAATTGTTGGAACTAGCAGGATAGCAGAAATATTTTTTGTATCCATTTGAATCATGTCAGTAAATTATTGTTAAATTATGCTGTTTGGACAAGAAAAAAATAAACAGTTAAAAAGATAATGTTTGAAGAATATGGGAAGAGGCTTGTTTATTTTTATAAAAAGCAAGGAAAATATTTATGAAGAATAATTAAAATGAGACTGCGTCTCAAGAAGTATTTCTGTGTCACTTAGATTTAAGTTATATTAGTATTTAATTTTACAGAAGTAAAAAAAAATAATTGTAAAATTTAATGAATTGTCAATCTTTTATTGCACATGTAAAATAATTTAATAATAGTTTATATGTTTCATATACTTGAATATTATTTCATTCAGTGTATTACATTTATTGTATAAATTTTGATAATTATTTTGATAATTATTGTATGAATTTTGATTTCAAAATTATAAACATACCTTTGAAATATAATATTAATTAGGATTGTATAATAATACTCTGATAAAAGAATATATTTGAAAGAATGTAATTTTGCCGACTAAATAGATTCATGAATAAACTTTTCTTTCCAGTGTATTTACACTGTAAGTAATTTATATAAATTGCTCATTAGAATGACATTTTGCAATTATTTCTTATAATAAAATTTGCAATATTTAACTATATTATGCAATAATGCAGAAATAAAACATGTTTAATCAATCAGTTATTAATCTGAGCAATAATATTCCATTTTATGTATTGGAAATTCAGAAAGGCAATACATTCAAATTGCATCAAGTGTCTAGAATTATTATTTTTCCAACACTGAGTATTATTTATGAGGATAAACTTGAATAAATGAGAAATATTTGGGAAAACGTAAATGAGCTTCATAAAGTTATTTTTCAATTCTTTCAATTGTTGTACTTTAGTTTATATTGGGGGAAACCTAAAGATGCATTCAAAATTAGGTTAAACCATTCCAGATGTTTTTTAAATCTCTGTACTTTAAGAACTTTACCCATAGTCATAAAGTCCATAATCCCTATAATCCTCATTGAAGACAATATACATTAGGCAGGGTTATAAAGATAAATTTTAATTTACTATGATAAATTGTAATTATCATAGCAAATACCATAATTATTATATGTAATTAGTGTAATAAATAAAGATAACAATAATTTCTCTTCTCTTTGTATATTTCCAAAAAGCTTCAAGAAAATTCCAACATAAATTCGACAATAATCCATAAAGCAAACATTCTTCTTGACAAAAAGTGAGTAGACAAAATTATTTCATACAAATTCTTATAGAAATTTAAACTGTATTTTCTTGATATTATTAGATTTCTAGACATATCAGATAAATTCAATCATATAAATCAATATTTAAAAAATCCAACAAATATAATAATTCAACAAAAATTTAATTTAATTATAAATAATCAAAGAAATACAGCATTAATAAAAATTAGACAAATTCAGTATTAAAGAAATCAATAAAAATAAAACGATAAACAATAAAATGTTAAAAGAATCAAAGAATTATAAAAAAGTACAAAGATAAAAAAACAAAAAAATATAGTAATAAACAAGTATGATATATACAAGAAAATAAATCAAATATATACAGTTAAAAAATTAAAAAAATTACACAATATTCGCTAATAAATAAATCAAACTGCAGATGTGGGCTGCAAATTTCAAACTGCAGCCCACAAAAACCCCGAAAACATAAACAATCATCACCAATTCTTGATATCTGACACACTTACACATTTACAGTTACTACACCCACTCAAAACTCAACCCCAATTCCCCAACCATTCCCCCTTCAAATCTACTGTCAAACTCAACAACAACAAATCAAAAAACAAAACAAACCTCCGCAAAATCCACGTCAACCACCACCCCCTCCCCTCGCACCCCCGAATCCCAATCTCCGATTTCCGAAATTCCCCCAAAACCCCCCGCAGACCGTTCCAAATCGCAAAACCCGCCTTTGCTCGCAAAAATCGCCCCTCTCCCCCGAAGATTTGGCAGGCAAACGGCGAATAAACTGAAACGTCCAACTCACGATTTCGTCGGGCGACAGGATGCCGAACTGCACCCGCTTGACGGTGCGCACCGGCGCCTTGGAGTCGTTGGTGGTCATGTTGTCCGCGTAGCGATGTCACTGCGCTCGGGAAGCAACGCGCTCGGGGATGCGTGGTCTCGCGGCCGGTTCGTTTATTTACACGTTGCCGACCAAACTAACACGCAGCTACGCGCTCGTCCACTTCGGCCATCTTAGTGCGCCTCCCAGTCGGCGCGCTTATATAGACTGCGGCGCAGAGCGCAGTGTTGCCAAACGTACGGAAATGAAAACACAAGTGTACGGAAATACATGGCGGCGTGTGGAAATTGTCATTCGTTGAAATGTTGAAATGCATCGAAATTATGAAAATGTGCGGCAAAAGGTAGGTAATGAATAGTAATCGATGAATTAATGCATTGTGGGATAATTTAAGTGATAATTAGTGATTTATCTCGAATGAAAGTGAAAAATAGTATATTTTATTAATTTAAGTCCGGTTTACAACGCAGAATACGTGTACAGGGTAGTGGATTAACGTTGGAAATAAACTATCGGTAATTGTTGAAATTTTAAACTGAAATATATACTCCACGTTATTAACAATTGTTAAATATTGAAAATTAAATTGTTTACTAATAATTGTTTAATAATAATAAGCAAAATGAATATGAAAAAGTACACTGAAGTTAAATAATAAAAAACTATGAAATGTTTTTATTATTAATTATTAAATTTGAATTACTTTTAATTATTAAACTATTTTACTTAAGACGAGCAAAAGCAATTGTTGTGTATTCTAAGATCATGAAGAAAAAAGGGTCTAATATTGAAAAAAGAAGAGAAAAAAAGTTTCCATGCAGGAAAAGTTTGGAAAAGAAAAAACAAAAGAGTACGAGTAATTATAATTTTGTATCAATAATTTATTCGAAAGTGCATTAATGTGAGTAAAAAATTGAAATGAAGTAATCTTTCAGTTTTTGTAACGAACTATATTTTACAGTTGGATTTAGAAATAAACCACAAGTTGAATTTGAACAAAACGAACGAAGCATTTTCATTTCGTCGCCTTTTTCTTGGGTTTCCTCGCCTCTTCCATTTCCTTCAGTTTGCGCGCAAATCTGTCCTTTTCCTTTTTCGATGCAGCTGTGGGATGTGGTTGTCTAAATTCTTTTCGTTCTTTTCGCCGAACTGCTTCACCACAGCCATGCACTTCTTGCAATCCTAGAATTTTTTTCACTTACAATATAATTGTTGCAATTACTTCGTTAACATCAATTTTTTTATAAACAATTATTTAAAAGTGATTTGTTATAAACAAATGTAATAACCAATTTGTTATAAACAAATCTTTATAACAAATTGATATAACAATTTTGACTACCAATTTTTTTTATAAAAATATGTGATCAAAATTACCATGTTGCAAACAGAACCAGCGTTTACAAAATTCACAAGAAAGGTGCAGCAGTTTTGTGGAAACTTTACAGTTTTCGTAGAAACAAACGTAATTGTCTTTCGAAAATTCAGCTATAATCGCGTCAAAGTCGTCAGATTCCGATTTTTCCGATTTTTCAGGAATCTCTTCTGTTGTTTCACCAGAATTCTGATTCTTCTTCTTCTTCTTTTTCTTTTGCTTTTTGGACTTTTCAGGCTCCTTCACTTCAGCACATTCTGTGGAATCTTCAATGTCGTTCTTATCTGTAAAATGTGTAAAAAAATATATTTTAACTTAAGAATTATTCATTGTTTTTTATTTATCACATAATTTATTAAAACATTTCTTAATATCTCATTACATGACATTAAATGAAAGCTGCCACAATATCAATAATCAATGTATTAATCACATACCTACATTGAGATTTTCCTCTTCAACCATAAGATTTTCATAAACATTAGAACGTTCTTTACTCAGATAACTGGCTAAGTCCATTTCTCCTTTGCTGGGTTTCACCGTTTTTACAAATTCCATTTGTTGATTAACTGTGCTTTTTTTCTTTTCCGGTTTTGCAGATTTAGTCTTTGATTCTTCTTTTGCAGATTTAGTCACCTTCTTCGACGACTTTTCAATTTCCTCCTTTTTGTCAATCGAATCTACCAAAAGTAATAATTTTTGAAAATATAAATAATTATTAAACCTACCAAAAATACCATATCTTATTTTTCTATAATAAAAGTATGGAATTATATGCAAAATAATAAGATATTATTTTATATTTTTGATGTGTAATCGTCATTTATATTTTCGAAACTTGTTTTTTTATTTTAAACTTATTATTAAAAGATATTATTTTCATAAAGTAATATCAACCTATTAGATATTCCTCCGCAGTTTGCAAAATTCCATTCTCATCAATATGTTTCAAAAGAGTCGATATCAACTCGTTTTTCTCCACTGTCTCGCTGTCAGCAATCAAAACGAGAAGTCGCCTAGCTCTGGTAACAGCGACGTTCAGTCTTCGAAAATCTGTCACAAATCCCAATTCCTTATCCTGATTGCTTCGAACAAGAGATAAAATGATGACTTCCTTTTCCCTTCCTTGAAAACCGTCTACTGTGCTGACTTCGGTGTTGATGTGATTTCCACTAAGGGATCTTCGGATCAAATCAACCTATTTTTGAAAAACGAAATAATAATGTCTAAAATTTTTTATGAGTCAATTAATTACTTTTAAAACAATACAAAATTACTTTTTTTAAATTTTAATTTTACAGAATGCATTGTTTAATTGTTTATTATTATTACATTTTTTTCTCAATTTGTAAATTTATAAAGACAATTCAAGAATTTACAATTAAGAATTAAAATAGTTTTTCTTAGTTAAAATTAATTTTAACAAACTGCTGAAAAGTGCGTATACTTGTAAACTATAAGGTGTTATAACTCCCACATCTCGAGAAGAAACACCGCATTTAATTAACGAAGAAATTATTTTCTCCACAATAACCGCTTCTCCGGGGTTACCCTTTGACCCCGAAACATTATTGACTTTGTATTCCTCGCAATCACATCCACAAGTGTCAATAAAAATCAGGGGATTACCTGCAACAAAATAAAAATGTTTCACATATAACTTCAATTGCAAAATTTATTTTTTCTAACACAAATACAGGAATTTTTTGTTTTTTTATTCTCTATTTATAAATGAATTTTTATTTTACATTAATTAAATTTTAACTTGACATTAATTATTTTACATAAACAATTTAATTTAAAACCACTCACTTGTAACATCATCATCTTTAACAGACTTCAGATCCCTCAACAAGTGATTCCTCACACTCTCATCTGCCTGCAAAGTGTTTTTGTAAAAACGTTTACTAGACCAAGACATGATTTTCTCATGCATCCTATACTGTCTGCTAAGCTGTATAAATGACTTGTCTTTGAATTTTTTTATGATTCTCTCCATGAGACTGAGACTCAAACCACGATTCGAGGCTTCTTGGGACATGACCACTGGTGGCAATTGGTTTACGTCTCCAGCCATGACCAGTTTTTGCGCATTTGGCAGAGCTATCCACATGGATGCTTCCATTGCCTGCGAAGCTTCGTCTACTATGAGAACGTCGAAGTTATCTTGGATATATTGCAAGTAACCTTCCATGGGAGTGGCTGAATTCAGAGTAGAAAGTATCACCTGAAATTTTAAAAGTATAAATAATACTCTTTGAATTCAGTTCTCTAAAATTATGTGATATATCAAGTAATTTTCCCATCACTTGAAATATCAGCGATATCAATTTTTCGTAAACAGTTAAAAACGATTTGTTTAAACAATTGTAACAACCAATTTGTTGTAAACAATTATTATATTCAATTCAGAAATTATTTGCATGTCAACTAGGAAATCTCCCTTACAGGACTGTTTCTGAGTATTTCTGAAGTGAGTTTGTGCAGTCTTTTTCGGTGCTCCTTTCTCAGTTCGCGAATTTCCTTGTACTTCTTGTTTTTACTATTTTCAGCACTTATTGTCAGATCTTTTAAAGACTGTTCAATGTCTTTCAACACTAGGTATCCATCATTTAGTTTCAGGTACGAATCCATTGAATATTTTTGAGACTGTTTTGCAATACGAGATGGATGGCCCAGTCGCAGAGGTTTCACTTCAGTTGCACTTAATTTTGTTACAATGTTGTCAACTGCGACATTCGTTGGGGCACATATTAATATCTGAAACACTCACATCATTGAAATACATTCAAATATTCAACTGATATTAAAGACCTAATGATGATATTAAAGACCTAAAAATATAATAATAATTGTCAGTAAAAAAAATTGTTAAGACTGCAGTTAATTACAAAAATTCTGTAGCTAATAAATCTTATTGTAAAAGGCCAACTTTGGAAATTGCAAGAAAACAAAAATGGAAAAAGGTGATGCAATTTTTTGGTCAGTTTTAGGGGAATCTTCCCTTTAAATTTAAAGGAAAATTAAGAATGTATTAAGAAATAAGTGGATATACCTTTTTCTTAAGCTTATGTAACTGACGTATTAATTCAATCAAAGTCGTCGTTTTTCCAGTTCCAGGTGGGCCTTGAATAATTGCAAGATGTCGTCGTTTCAGAGCAAATAAGACAGCGTCTTTCTGATCAGCAGCCAAGTTTAAATCGAAATACTTCAGTTCATCTTTCTCATTTAAACACTCCTTTGGTATAGGATCTTCAGTTGTTAACAATTCTTCTGCATTTTCCGAATTACCAAAAGTTATCTGTATAATTCGGTAACATGGCATTTCATACAAATCCTTTTTTTCTAGATTTCTCAAAGCTCTGAAACATTAAAAAAATGTTAATTGTTTTATCAAAAAAACATTTTTCTAAATTAAAAAATAATTAAATAAAAAAAATTGTTTTTGCATGTGAACTTTTCAAAATTGAACCTTGTTTGGCTTTTGTAAGTAACATCAGAATCTGTTTTAATGAGCGAAAAACTCTCATCTTCTTGAAGATCCTCAAAGTTGTCATTTACAGTGACGTAAACCGTAGCGTCTGATATCTCCGAAACTATGCCTCGAATTGCATCTTTGACCTTGTTTTGCCTGAGACATAATACCAGGTCACCTGGACTGAGACCATGTTCCAATTCCAAAGCATCTTGCCGTCCAAATTCAACCTGAAAGCCTCCAGATCCTTTACTAGCGATGTTGTTGATTGTCAGTTTGGTATATGCTTGACCAGTTTGCTCTAATTGACGTAAGCTTGTTGCTGATATGTCTTTGAAGAAGTGTTGCAAATTTTCTTCTCGTTCCAGCAGAAGAAGCTCTCGATGTTTTTGGACAAATTTGGTAATTTCTTCTTCCATTGTTGGGTCTCAGTGGTACTTGTCTCAGAAGATTATATTCAGATATAAATATGTACACTGATCAAAAGAAAAAATGAACTGTAAACAAATCTCAGCATTTACCGATTTATCAAATCGATATAAGACTTTTTGCTATGATTTGTTAAAAGTGAGATTTCAGTCATGTATATAATCATAGAAGAATTACTTACTTAATAGTTGAAAAAGTAGTGGATTTGACAGAATTTTTGTATAATTTATCCAAACTCAATATGGTTTCTAACTATTTCTATTAAACCATTAACCGAACATGAGATGTATTATGCGAAATCGTGAGTTTTATAACCTATAAGTTTGTTTTCGTTCAATGATTATAATTTCAAGTGTTACGAAATGCAAGTTGGTAGACAGAGATGTACAGTTCTGTCTTTGTTTAGACAATGAAAAGTATTGATGGGAATATGTAGGGATGTGAATTTAAGAATAATCCAAAAGCTTTACCTCAAGTTGACGTTTTTTTATAACAGTTTCAGCGTGTTTCACTGTTTTTCAGATTATTTCAGAGTTTTTCAGAATAATTTTCAGAGTTTTTCAGAGTTTTCAGAGTATTTATTTCTACAAGGGTTAAATTCAATACAATTTTTTTAAACACATGAAATGTTTACATTGTCCTGACAAGAAATGTCAGGGCAAATTATGGGAAAGTAATTGCCTAATGTAAGTCATCTTTTTAATTTTAGAATGTAAAAACAACAACATTACTGTAAAAATCATTTATTTCATCAGATTTAATCATTGTTGTAAATAACAAATCTTGAATATACTTTACAATTGAAAACATCAGAAATAAGTAATAAATTGTTCCAATAATAAAATAGTCTAGCTGTTTTGATAAATATTGCATGGAGACACTGCAACAATCCTCTAGACTTGTTTCGCTTCACCACTGCAATGAAAGCAGCACGCCTTATGAGAAGAATTTGCAGTTGTCGTTGGAAACATTTGACCACCCACTGCTACTGCCGCACCCATTACTGCATTACAAGCAGCATCTTGTCGGCCTGACGAAAGCACATTTGGGCTCATCAAAACCTAAAAATGATACAATTTTCAATACGTATATACACATATGCCTCAACAGTATATTTCGTCTCTAGAAGGGAATTTCAGAAGTCTTTCCTTTGGTCAAAAAGGTCAAAAAGCATTACTTGTTCTGCATTTTTCTCTGCCAAAGTCTTCATCTCTAATCCCGTTACATCTATTTCTTTCCTCGGATGCAAATTCTCCATTCCACTTAGCAGCTGAACGTTTAACGATTCTGATATTTGCAAACACCCTTCGGATAAATCTAGCACATTTGTACTTGGCAGTTCATGTCTTCGAGCTATTGATGCTCCAACTGGGTCGAAATTTTCTCTCAAGATACTAAGGATCCTGCAAAATAATGATTTAAAATTCTTCTTTTTTATTATTCTCTTTACTAGACCTTTACTGGATTTAAGTAACCTGTAAATCAGACATGTTAAAGCAAATGTAAATGTGTTTCAAAAAACAGTACCTATATGTTTTTAAACAGTTTTCTCGAACTTTACTTCGTTCTTCTAACAATCTCTTGATTGTTTCTTGAAGATCTGTTGTTCTCTGACATAACGCTGCCTTCCACCGGGCAAGTTCTTCAACCATCAAACTAAAATAAATTGAAGACACTTAATAATCAAAGTCTTAAATACATTTCGTATATTGGAATATTAAATGATAACATTGCCCTAGTAAAAAATATATTTCCAGTATATTTAGTACAGTAAATAGCAATTTTGTCTCTGAGATCTACCCAAAATGAAACTAATTTCCTAACAGTCCATACCTGCTCGCCAAAAATTTACTTCTCCAAACTTCACATTGGCCTGCAAGCCACTCTGTTTGTTCCTGATGAGAGTTAAGATGTTGGGCAGAATTCAATAAAGCTCTCGCCAACTGTAATTTGTCTTCTGTGAGTAAATGCACTTTGGTTTCAAGGTCCTCACCAACGGCAGCAACGAGTAAATTCTTCAACTCGCCATTGACCTATAACAATCTTTTGTTATTTTTTCATACTTTTTCATAATGCAAAACATCGGAGACCTCATTACCAAGAAAATGCACAAACCTGTGCTTGGAATTTCAGCTGATTTTCCAATTGACTATTCTCTTCTTTAAGTTTCTGTATTTCATTTTCATACGTTTTTCTCTCGGAATCCCACTTGGACTGTTCAACATTATCACTTCCATCTACCTTTTTATCCTTCTCTGTATCCAAATGTGACTTTTCTGTTCTTAAGAGAGCCATCTGGGAGACCATGGTATTTATATCTATATTATTTTTTGGAAGCCTTTTAAATTTTCTTTCCGTTGGAATAATGGGATTAACAGCAGCTTTGTAAGGCTCGTAAGGTACAAACTTTGGTTCCTTGGATTTTAGTGAGTGCAGAATATGCCTCTCCTTTTTTAATTGTGTTATACTTTTCGGAACTAGGTTTACTATTGTGCCCTTTGGAGTAACTGGTTGAGTTAAGTTGGACTGTTTCAGGTTTGTTGGATGGTAGATAAGAGTTTCACCTAAACGAGTTTTATTACTTTTTTCAACTTTATCCGTAACAACATTTTCCATTCCATCTCCTTGTGTTCTTTCTGGGCATGGCAATGTTTCGGTATCTGCAATAAAAATTTAGAAAAAAGACATAGAAAAGAGACAATAAGTAAGAGTGGGTGGTTATTAAAAAAATCGATTATTTGCAATATACAATTAATGGTATCTGCAAAAAAATAATATAATTTTATATTTTTATTCATTTATATTTTTAATATAATTTCTAATAGATTGATTTTTAAAAGGACATGAAAAATAGCAAAAATGGACCAAAAAATCTTATGTAATAATTTTTTTCTCAGACACGATGTCAAAAATCTATCCAATATAATTTTTTCTCATTTTTCAGAAGTAAATCAATTTTCAATTTTTATTAATAAAAGAATTAACAATAATAAATAACATTCTTCCATTTTTTAAAATAGATTGATTGCGTAAATAAATCAAACGAAAAGAAAAAAAATGAAAAAACAAGTGTGAAAATTGCTTCATCTTACACATTTTAGCCATTTTACTGAAATTTCTGTCCAGGGTGAATAAACAATCGAAACAAAATAATGACATTGACAAAACACGAGTTAACCTCTACCATATGACAACGTCATTTACCTTTTGATTCACTGCTTTTTACACTATTTTTCCTCGAATAAGTAAAAGTTGCAACGTTCTCCGTCTGCATACTGAATATATCGAATCAACCTCGTAATTAACCAAATTGTCAACAAACGCGAATCTTGTTTTTTTTTCTCTTGTCAAAAGCAAACCAAAACACAACAGAACTCTGCTGGAATGACATTAGCAGATAATTATGTTGCGTTGGGTTGGCAAAACTTTTTTTTTATTCTATTAAGTTGTCACCACTGTTGGCAATCTCCAACTTGTTCCAAAATATTCCTTTTCTTGCGTACAAACATTATTCAAAACAAAAAATCATTTTTATTTAAGAAATACAAATAAATATCTTATTTACTACACTTAAAAAATGTTTTAAAACCATTTCCAATTAGATATCCAATAATAATTAGAAACACCCCTACTCCGTGGCAGCAGACTTTCGACTAATCGATAATTTAAACAAATCGATTACCCCGATGCGATTAATCGATTTTAATCCAGGGTGTCCAGCGACCGGGAATTAGCCGGGAATTTTGATTGGACCTGGAAAAACCGGGAAATAGCCGGGAATTTTTTGCTGAACCGGGAAAAAAAATTTTTTTTTTTTTCATTTTGAAAAAAGTCTTTTAGTTTTAAAACGTATATTTGTTCAATTTTTTTAAATACAGTTGTTATGAATGTGTAAATAGTTAAGTAACTTGAAATACTCCAATTACACATAATTTGTCGCCAAAAACTCGAACACTTAAAAGCACT
>JABFPB010003868.1:0-16069 GCA_022817645.1 Ceratoteleas bidentatus | reverse complement strand
TATCGTTGACACATTTCCTGGCAATTCCGTACAGTTTTTCCTTCAACGGAATTGCCAGGAACTTTTAACGCGGGTGAGTTCAAAACTTCATCATTCTGTAAACATTTTTCTCCAGTTGAAACTCTGGGGCCAGAATTGATCAAATCTGGATCTTCTATAAATGTCCACGAAATGGAGTCAGACTAGAGTCAGAATGGGGTATAAAACGGATTTGAACTAGGGGCAAAATGGGGCTAAATTATACCAAATCTGGGCTTATTTGGTTCATTGGGTATTTTAACAATATAATAAAGAAACACACCACCTGCTACTCCCAAAACAAAACACCTAACCCCCTGCCCCAGAAACCAAAACTGACCCCCTTTCTTTCAATCTCAAAGGACAACCCAGACATGGAAACCTGGGCGCGCATAAAAACCAACGCCATGCTCCTGGTCTCCCTCAAAATGGGCCGCAAGCTCGACAACTACGAGCAGCAAATGTTCAAATTCCCTCGGGCCTGCGTGGTCTGCCACGAGAGTCAGAGCGAGCTTCTCACCGACTGCGAGCACTGTCCCTGTGGGAGTTTCTGCAAGGACCACGTGGGCGACCCTCGGCACAACAAGACGTGCAGCCTCTTCCAGGTGTGCTTCGACCTGGACGTCTCGTCCTCCCTCTTCCCCGAGTTCATGCCCAGCAGCGTGGTCCCATTCCACACGGAACAGGCGTACCTCCCCAGGACCATCTCCGATTTCATCGACCTCTACGTCCACCACAACCAGGAACTCCTGCTGACCAAGCAGAGCTACTCTGCCCGCTCTTCCGAGTGTCTCAGCAGACCTTTGACCCTACTCTACGGACTGGAAAAACTGCAGATCTGCCCAACCAAGAACATGGTGGTGCACCTGATCGGTGCAGATATCGTGGAAGCCAACAGCCTGAAGGTTTGGGAGATCCTCATCCACTGGCTGCCGTTCCTCGAACACCTGAAGGTCGTCCTGGTTGGACCGGAAGTGAAGAACAGACCGAAGGTGGAGTCGGTGGAGATCTGCGACTACTGTGTGACGAAGAAGATGTCGCTGTCGTTCGCGATGCACATGCTTATGTACAAAGACTACCTGGAGAGCGAATACTACGAGAAGCCGGAGGTCGTTATAGGGTTCAACCTGGGTCTGCACGAGTGCGAGGATATTGACTCGGCGAACAACACCTGGAGGGCGTCGCTGCGGGCGTTGAGAGCGGAAGAGTGCCCGTTCGTGATGACGTCTTATACGGAAGTGGAGATGATGAAGGAGCACAAGAGACTCTGTGATACTTTGGAGGCGAAGGTGAAGCCGATTTGCCAGGAGCGAAACCCGTTTTCGAGTTTGAGACCTTATAGGGATTTTGAGAGCGAAGAGGTTTACTTTGCGAACCAGTTTGTAACTGTTTATAAGAACCTGAATTCCTAATGTGGCGTTGCAGGAGGAATTGAAAGATGGAGGAATTGTCAAATTATGAAGTCAAGTCAAATTAAGGGGATCCGAGACGAAATAGGTTGATTGGAGTCATCTCTTTGAGTTTAGTAATGAGATTTAGGGGGGGTTTGGTTTGAAGGTAAGGTTTGATTTATGAATATTTATCAGAATATGATTTT
Source organism: Ceratoteleas bidentatus (assembly GCA_022817645.1). Taxonomy (NCBI): domain Eukaryota; kingdom Metazoa; phylum Arthropoda; class Insecta; order Hymenoptera; family Scelionidae; genus Ceratoteleas; species Ceratoteleas bidentatus. The sequence goes on along the minus strand of JABFPB010003868.1, from coordinate 14,454 downwards.
GTGTTTTAGGGTGTTAGGTATGATTAGTGGAAAGGACAAATTATGAATCCGTGACTGTTTACCTATTGTATTGACAAAAATTCAAGCTCGCTGTAATGTCTCAGGTCATTATGATACGTGTCGCCAGAGTACAAATGTTTAGATGTAAGAATTGTTTTATAAAGCTGTTGATTTACTTGAGCTGTTTTACATGTTTCAACGACGAAATTTTTGAAGAATTTGAATGTCATGCATTTAACGACTTTTGAGACAATTTTCTAGTATGAACAAAAACGTTGGCATGTTTCACTTGATTTTTTTATGAATATTTCATAGGAGAATTAAAAGAACGAACGTAAATTCTAAATAATATTAAGACAAATAATACTGCCATTTCATCATTGCAAATTGTCATCTACAAACAAATGGACTGTTTGCACGAAGGAACGTTGAAACTGTTCAAAAAATGAAATGGAATTTGTTCAAATTATACAATATCAACCTTTATTAAATTTATATTAGTGTCTATTGAAATGTAATTCTAAATATTGTATAGCGTATTGCAATTGCAAGAAATTCTAAATTTCGCATTTTAGAGCTAGATTTTAACTGTTTTAATTCAGTTTTAACTGTTAAACATAACTGATCTCAATTATTGTAGCTAGTGTAATTTTATTTTTTTATTTTTTGAATGCCTTACATGTGTAAGTTATTTATTTATACACATAACATCGAAAGAAACCATATCAGTAGATAAAGTAAAACTGTTTCACTTTCTGTATTGATCGTGAAGTATATGTCAGTTATTTAAATACTATATATGATCAGTTACAACAAATATTAATATTTAGACAATTTAATGAATGCGAAAATATTCAGAATTTTCTTAAATTGTTAATTACACAATATGAATGTAGAAATTGTATTTTCACTGTATATTGCTGTGTCTTCTATTAAAATGAAGTTCACAAATGTGTGTAAAAAAAAGAAAGTACTGCAAATGAGTACATTTGCATCACTGTTATTAAAATATTAAAAAAAATCTAATTATATGGCATAGTTATCTAATTTTCTTCAAATTGTATTTGTTTTTCCAACGCCATTCTTTCTGCAATCGGTTTACAGTATGTTTACTCTGTTGATATAGACAAAATGTATACATGTTGAATAAATGATGTTCAAAATAAAATTTACTCTTAAGATTAGACTTCTTCATTACAAATCTGAATAGCAGACTTTTTTTCCAAATCATCAACTTTACCTTGAATTCTCAGTGCAGAAAATCCGTTTTTTGTATCTATGTATACAGCTTTTCCCTCTAAGCCTCCAGCACTTCTGGGCAACTGAACATTTACGCATGCTTGAAAACTGCGTAAAAACAAATTGTATCAGTTAAATTCAAAACATATTGCAAGTTGCAATAATTGAAATTTATGATTTTATTATTTACCATATTTGAGTTTTCCCAGTACCGGTTCTTCCAGAAATTTCAGTAATCGTTCCACACCTAAATCCTCCATTCAAAATATAATCCAATGCTGAACTTGAAGTTGACAAAATATCAGTTTGTGATTCTTCCTGAAAAAAATCAATTACGAAGTTTAATTTATCGATTATATATATTTCCTTGTTTTCCTTTGTATAAATATAATACATCTGACAAACATTCAGAAAAATTATGAAAAATGTTGAAAAGCTCTGAAAAGCTCTACAAATTAGGTCTTACTTGCAAAATGTCTAACGCAGAAACTGTCTTTGGAATCCTTAAAATTTGTTCTTCACCCCCGAACTTTCCAAGTAATTCTGTAATAACAATTCCAGACACTTGAAACATACAATTCACAGTTTAACATTGTCCATCAATAATCCAATTACCTTTATCATTAACTAAATCTTCTACAAAATTCACCCCATTGTTTCTAAGAGCCACAATTTGTTCTTGCCGCAACTTGAGAGTGGTCGTTGGCCTGAACATTGTTTTTCACTGAGAAAACACCGCAGACTTTTACTTTAAAAACCATATTCCCAAAAGACAACTCAAATACTAAAACAAACAGATTCAATCGCGAAGTCTGTGTTGAATCATTTCATGAATTGCAACGTAAATACCAAACACCATGGTAAATACCAATTATTCATTATTTTTATTATCTTTATTGGCCATTGGTAAATACCAATAAATGTGTATTATTTCGACTATCAAACATATTCATTCAAATCTAACCATTGGCAAAACACTGCACCTTTCTCTTTTCCCTTCACTGCGCAAGTTACAGTTACTGATCGACTACAAAATCACGTTGGTACCTGTGCCTCCTGAAGTTGCCATTTTGATTGCGACTGGCGTGTTGAGTTGCCCTTTTATGGTGTATCTGAAGCGGTCGTGACAATCACGGTTCGGAAATTCAGTCGAAATACGCCACTGATAGACGTTCGTCGCACAACACTCCAACGTATCTTCGTAAATTAATTCAGTGTCAGGTAAATCCAGTCATTTTTAGGTTACAATTTCCATTCCAACAGCGCAGTTTGTTTGATAAGTGTTTCACGCGAAGCAAGTGTTACAATGCGGCATTTCTTGGAATTTAGCATTTTCACTTTGAAGTAAAGTTTTGAAGTAAAGGTTGTGTTTTGGGTTGCAGAATGGAGCAAGTAATTCAGCAAAAAGTTGCCGAGGTGACGAGCCAGTTGGAACAACAACTAGACTCGGAGATCGAGCGCCTGGACAAACTTGATATAGATGACATTGAAAAATTAAGGGAACAAAGGCTTAAGGATATGAAAAAGATGCAGCATCAGCAACAGATGTGGCGTGCTTTGGTATTTACTTTTGTTACTCACCTCAAAAAATGTTGAATTCATTTTTTTAAATTAATTTTATTTTTATTTGTTAATTATGATCAAAGATCACGTAAAATCATATAAAAACTGTACTTTTACGTTTCTTACATAATTTTCATTTTTCACAAAACTTTTCATGATTTTTACGAAATTTATATTGTTTACACAAAATTTTACGTTATTTTTATGAACTTTTAAATTGACTAATTTTACAAAACTAAAAAGCATGCAATGTTTTTATTAGGGCCATGGAGAATATTCTGAGCTGTCAAGTGAAAAGGACTTTTTCGACGTTTCTAAAAAGTCTAAAAACATTGTATGCTTGTTCTACAAAAACTCATCGCCCAGATGTAAAATTGCAGACATGCATTTGAAAATTTTAGCTAAGAAACACTTGGAAGCAAGATTTTGTAAACTAGATGTTGAAAAAGCTCCATTTTTAACAGGTAAACGTTTATTTTGATCAATACATTTTTCAAATTCTTTACCCAAAAATTATTTTTATTCAGAAAACAACAATTCATTTCAGAGCGGCTTCGTATTAAAGTCATTCCAACAATAGCCTTGATATCAGATAGCAAAGCTAAGGATTACATCGTTGGATTCACAGATTTAGGTAACTGTGACGATTTTTCCACCGAAATGCTCGAGTGGAGAATTGCTCAGTCCGGCGCAATCTCGTACAGTGGAGATCTCAATCAAGCGCCAGAGAAAAACTCAAAGTCAAAACTGCCTTTCGGTCAGAAGAAAAAGACTATTCGTGGTCGCGATTCCGACGACTCAGAGGACGACGATTACTGATATCTCAAGTTAATTTTAATCAACTTCTTTGTAACTTCGACAATTTTGTATTTCATTTTCATATATTTAACAAAATTTAATTGATGTTCATGTACATATGTATTTAACAGAAATCATGCATGGCGATTATCTTATGTATAATTTATCTATAATTTATAGCAACTGCAATTTAAATATTTTGTATATAAAGAACGGGAGACATTTATTGTAAACTCGCTTTATTACCAAATAGGATCGCTTTGTTATTGTTTTTTATACAAAATTAAAATGATCAATAAATTATAAAACCTATTTTTTCCTCAATTGTTATTGATTCTCCAAAACCTGAGTTCTCGGTCACTTCCCGCACAGACGTACGGCAGTCGTTGGTGCCAAGTGAGGCCACCAAATAGTTGCACTTGGCCACATAACACAACCTGTTTAGTCCTCACATTCGTAACTTTCAAAAGATTGTCAGGTCTTCCAATGCTGGCAATGATGTGATCATTTAGGGGCGAGAATTTCACTAGGGAGCCACCTTCGATGTGAAGAGTTCGGCTTTCTATAGGTCGGCTGTGAAATTGAATGTAATTTAATATTGAGATATACATTATTAATAGTAAGTGATTTAATTTAAAGAATTTAAGATGCTTTGTAATAATTAAATTATAAAATTAGTTTAGTTAAATAAAATATACATTAATTTTGAAGATACTATAAAGTTTTGAATCATTTTACGAAAATACTTTAGTAGTAATTTTACCTAGGCCTCGAAACGTCCCAAAGTAATAATTGCCCAGCAGTTAGACACACGACTTTCAGTGGGTTTGGCGACCAATCTGCAGAAGACAGTAAAACCATTCCTGCATCCAGAGACATTATAGCTTGCTGGCTTCTTATGTTATACATTTGTATGAGGCCATTCTTTTCGGCTACCAATAATTTGCCGGATTCGTCTGGGTGCCAGCAAGCACTCATACCAGGGGAATTCAGATAGAAGGTGGCGGCGCATTTTTGTTCCTCCTTTATCATCCACAACTTACAGGTGTGGTCATCGGAGACTGAAGCTATGATTTCACCTTCCGGTTCATACGATATCGAATTAATGTAATCTGTGTGACCTTCTAGCTCCTGCAAAAGGAAGTTTGGATTAATCAGCTGTTGTGGTAAAATGAAGTGTTAAGTTGAGGATAAGAAGGATAAATGGGATAGTTACTTCGCATTCTGTATATTCGGATAAATCAGTGGAAAACAACCGAATTTTAAAATCAGCCCCTGCTACGCTGAAAGTCAGGATTTTTGGAACTATACTGAGTGAGGTTTCCGGGCTCCAAGCAATGGCATGAGCCCTGGTCTCATGGTGGAATGTTCGGATTGGAGTGTACTCGATGTCATCTCCTGCATCATCTTCTTCCTGAAATCAATAAATGAGATATTTTTGTCATTGACGAAAATGCGCTATCTACAATTCATATGATTAAAAAAATTAAAAAACACTTATGTTTTAATTGATTATGTAATAATTTCTAATCGAATATAATGAAATGAATTAAACTTGAATTTTGTTACACATATGATAAATGATTTATATAAAGCTGAGATTAGTATTGTTCAGCTGCAGTTACAAAAATCATTAACAGAAATTTTTAACACAAACTTAGACATTTTTATTTATATACATTTTGAGAAACATGAGTGAGTTACCTGCCACTAAATATTATGTAAATCTTATGCATAATTGTATTTACATCATATTTATAAAAAATTTAATAATCAGGCTATAGGGGAAGTTTTATATTTTAAGTATAATATTTTGTATATTTATTTAGAAATTAGGATTTAAAAATAATGGAAAAATTAGCAAATTTTCTGTGTCTGTTTACATATATCTTTATATATGAAATTTCAATAATTCAGTGAATACTAAAAACATATATTGTACTAAAATGCAATCTAATTTAAAATGAATTAACAAAACATTATTTACCTGGAATTTAATAGATCCCACAATTATTTCTTGTCCTAGGGCAATGCAAATCAGATGTTGCGACCACTCAAATGGAGAAAATTCCACACACTCGATTTTGTTCCAGAAAGTGAGTTTGAAGGCAGATTGAGTTATGACTACTTCGTCCATATTAAAAATAATTTGATTGACTAAATTATATTTATTTTTAAAATGACCGGCAATAACGATACTTCAGTAACGGCTGAGTTAACCTCAAACCAGGGATCGCTGGTTGTAAGTCAAAACAGAAAGCGCGATTGATTTGAGCGCCAATTTGCTACTTTAAACGGTCCGGCAGTTTTGATTGGTCAGTTTTATGCGTACAGTTGTCTCTTTCAATGATGCGAGGCCAATAAAGACGCAAATACTTCTGGGAATTGAACAAACTTAAGAGTGAAAAAACGGTACTCCTGGGGAATTCGTATGACATAAAATTCTGTCCTTTTCTATTTTATAGAAAGCATAAACAAAAGAGAAAAAAGACCTCCCTATTGGTGAAAAATATTTTTATAATATTAAATAATATTTTAGAAATGTTAGGTGTCCGAGTAAACAAATATATTATTGAAATATTTATTAAATATTTTAAAAATGTTATAAAAATATTTAATTAATATTACAATAATATTTAACACATATTATAATATTTTTAAAATATGTTTCATTGATAGGGTGATGGTAGGTATATTAACTCATTGAAGCTGCGAAGACTCTGAGCGTCTCGGTGTGAGGAGCGTGGGAATAGTTCGCTTGTGTTAGTGTTTACATTCGAAATGCATTGAGGGGCGACGCCTAATCTTTGTTTGTGTTGAATCGAGGAGTCTAGGAGGGGATACAGATGCTGCTTCAATGAGTTAAACACGAATCTAAATTATATCCAAATTTCATATCTGTAAGTAAATCTACTTTAATTTTATATAATCAAAAGTTAAAAAATAATTATAATGAAGGAATAATTGTAAATAAATATAAAATAATGATAATTTAAAAATAAATAATACAGGCTGAGACAGAATATTTAATGAAAAAAATTACATAAGAAAATTCTTTATTGCATTTATCAATAAAGACCTATATGTTTAAAAAAATCATACGTTGACTATTTTTTTGGTAAATAATCACACGACAATTATATTAAATATTTTATTCAGTGTCATGTACATCAATACTTTTTATGTATAAAAAGATTTTGTCCAAAATATCCCTGCAAGGTGTTCTGTAACAATTACAACCTTATTTCCATTGATTTTTTCTGCAAGGGAAAAGGTATTTGATATAAATGTGGATCACGTTAAAATGATCATTTTCGACTACAGATTCACAGATCTTGGAAGAACATTTTTGTTTTTGAGATTCATTAACCTTTTATTTAACTGTTTAATTCATTCACCATATACCAATTCTCTTAAATAGGAATGTAACCCAACCAGTAAAAGTACTAAACAATACTTTCGGAGTGTTTCAAGAACATTCTCATAACATTATTTAATATCATTTACTGATATAGAATATATGGTATATATTATGGTGGATATATCCAATATATTAACCATCAAATATCATACTAAAATATATTAAATTCCAACGTAATATCGCTACAGAATATAACATAAACTGTATAATCTTAGCAGACTAACCATTTCACTTATATTTCATTTAAAGTGATCTAGTCAAATCTTTGCTTGAGCTTTAATGTACTCCAAATTACCTACTTACAATCTTTTCTAAACCATTTCTCATGCAATAAATACAATCGTTGTAAATATAAAAGTATATAATGAAGTTCAGTCAATAGAATACAATTCTAGTAACTGCGAAACCGGGAGACTTTGGTCTCAACAAATCCCAAATTGGTTAAAGCCTCGCCAAGTTACAGTTTCAGCGCATCAACCGCATCGATCGTTGCTTCCACGAATTTCATAACAAATAACATTTCGACGTCAGCCTTATCGTTCGTCATCATTGATACACGAAAACCAGTCCAATCGTTTACAATCTGTTTATTTGACATAAAAGAAAACGGATAATCCCCAAGAAAATTTACTACATTTCGAGTATGATCCCTTTTCCCTCCATCAAATAATCGTCTCGCTGAATTAATTGAACATTTTTTCTATGTACAAATAGGATCTTGTTAAACTCCAATTGCGTAAAGGAACAACCTGAAATTTCAATCAGCGTCGAATCAGTCAACAAACTAATTCTCAAATTGCAGTAACTTTTTAGTCAACCGAGTCTCAGAGTTGAAAATTATGTTGCAGGTGGTTTAGCATGTTGTTTGACATCGTGTGAACGGCATTGGATGGGGAAGACGAGTATAAACTGTGGTGCGAATGGGATTTGGCCCTGGACAATTCACTGTATCTGTCTTGTTCTGGCGATGCCACTAGGAGAACGGGTCTCAGTGACAGAGACTTCCTGGACCCTGTCACGCTTTGGATTTCGTTCACATAGGCCGAGTTCACATCACCTGAAGAAATATAGGATATAGATATTTTGGAAGAAGTAGGTAAAATTACCCTGGTTTAAAAGACCTAGAGTTTCGGCCTGAAAAATTGGTGTAACCGGAAATTCGTATTCCAAATGTGAAATTTCACTTTCGGACATAGAGTTTCGGCCTCAAATTGTTTAATTTCAAGCCGAAACTATATTTGTCCCATATTTGGAATACGAATTTCTGGTTTCACAAATTTTTCAAGCCGAAACTCTAGGTTATAATATAGGGTAGCTGAGGTTAAAATTTATTGTACATAAATATTAAATTTGTATTCCTTGAAGTAGGAAAAATTGTACCTTTGTACAGTGAATCTGAGTTGAAAGGTTCAGCTTGGAGCTTAACATGCCTGGAAGCCAAAATAAATGCAAGTGCTGCCAATGTGGCAGAATCCAGGGCTGCTATTCCAGCAAGAGGTATGGCCCATCTGATAGCACAAGCCCCAGGATTATATCTGAAAAATAATATGACGAAGTAAATTTTTTCTGTCATACATTACGTACAAAGTTATGTTTATATATGTTTTGTACATTTTAAAAAGTGTTATGGTAGATTCTCTGTAAACAGTTTTTGATTAAAGGGAATTCAAAAGAATAGGATTGTACTATTCTCAATTCACAATCTGAACAATTGGAATACAAAATCTGAAACGTCAATTCTGCCCAATCGACTTCTATTCCAAGAGAGAAGTTGATGACAATTATAGAATCCAATTGCAATTTTTTTTCTATTCAAATCAAAAGTTTTTGTCCAAAGGTGACATTTCTATAAGTATTTTCCAACAGGGCACGTGCTAAACTGATTCCAAGTATGGAATTCACTTTCAATGTTTTCTATGCTATTCAGTTCAGGAAACGGAATAGAAGTTTAGCTTCGAGAATTAAGTCAAATTGTAGAAAGCACAATGAATTTTGTTCCATTCGGGTTAAGTTTTATTGCATTAACGAAATTGATATTATGACATTTTAATGTTATTTATTATACAGTGAAATGAGTAGCACTTGAACTCGTTGTCTCATTTTGTTATTACAAAATACTGATTTGAATTCTGCGAACAGAATACAGATTGTCGTTTAAAATGCATTCAAAAGAATTGAAAATTTCAATTCTTTTGAATTCAATTTAATCAAAATTTTTTTATAGGGTTATATATTACTCTGTACCTTGATGCAGTAGCCCCACAAACTGTTCGAATAGCGGGGGAGTCCCAACCGAATGGGTAAATGCACACTCCAGCGATCATGCATATTGCTAAAATATAATTTACATCATTATTTGACTGATCGGAAAAACTGATTACAATTGTTTCTTCGATTAAGGTTTTTTCTTAACTATCCTGATAGGAAAACATGCACCATCATAAGTTTGTACAAAAATTGCCCATATATGCACAAATCGGTAGTTCATAAGGAATGTATGCGGTAAAATAAAATTCCGATAAAATGCTGCAAATATTGCAAAATTCTCCTATCTAGATAATTGAGGTGATTCATTACCTGAAGTTACTTGCATCCAGGCACACAGGTGATACACCGAGGTACTCTGGCAGAAGAAGAACAATAGCATAGCACATATCGCCAGAATGGCTATAATGACAGCAATTCCAACAAGGATGGTACTTGCTTTGAATGGAACATTTGCTATTGTGGACAAATCGTCAAGTCGACCGATGCATTCTTCTCCTCGTTCACCTGCATTTAAAAAACAAAACAAAATGTCCACACTCATTCTCCACTCTATGCACACTGTACTGACTAACAAAACATTATTTCCAGAAGATAACACGAAGAATCTCCGTGGATGTAATCTCCGTGGATATCCGAAAACCAAAGTCTTTTCGAAAAACGCAACTTAAAAAAAAGAAAAACTGCTCACCAAAACTGCATCTCGACCAGAGTCCGAACCTTCCCGGGTTCTGGTGCTCCAGATCCCCCAGCCATTCCGGCGTGACGAAAGCCACCACGCCGATAATCGCATAGCAGATCGTAAATATTCCCCAAAGCACTCCGATGGCTTTCGAGTTTCGGATGTAATTAGTCGCGTACACCTGAGACGACTCGACGTACTCGATCTTCGACCCCATTATCGGCACCTGAAATGACACCAAACTGATCAAGTCCTTCGTCTTTACCAAACCAATCCACCGTGACACCCAAATCGTCTAACGTCACATCCAAATCCAATCCTCTCAAATCCAAAACCCTATACTATTTCCTAAAAGCAAAACAGTTCAGCCCGAAAATCACTTCGACCTAGAGTCATTTCGAAAGTATCGCAACGTTCTCCATCAGCAACACCAATAACTGATTTGCATCCGAGAACCCACCGAATGGACCACATCTCTTCGATTTTCACCAGCAAAGTCGCCTGAAACCCCCCAGGAAGATAATCACCAATTTGGTCTGCTCCAAAGTGAGATTCCCCTGTAGAATGGTTGGCGGTTTACGGTGCACTTGTTGAATCTCAGGCAAGACGTTCAACTCTTTGGTTCCTCGTGTGCCATTCTAGCTCGTCGTGCGGTCAACAAGCAGCAGCAACAATTTGTTTACAATCCATATGTTAATTGGAGCGCGCGATTTGACGGCTGTCGCATCTAGTTGATCCAGATGTAGGCGTGCGTAGGGAAAGAAACGCGGAAAGCGGCGGCGAAGACACGAAATGTGTAATGCTAAGAAAGTTACTAAAGGCCAGCGGCGGTCGCGCTGGCAGGTAAGCATTGGACGGAGAGGCTCGCCAAGACAGAGAGAACGAAACAAAGTCCTTGTAAGGTGAGCAGTGTAAGAGTTCAGATGGGGGGGAGAGAGAGAGCCCGGAATGAAGGAGGAATGCGCCGGAGTTGGCGGAGTAATGAACACGTCGCTCGCGGAAGATGATGGGAGTTTACGCGAGATCGGACAATGCAACGATTTACGTAATTGGATTGTTATTTCATTAATGGTCCAAAAAGGGAGGTGTAAGAAAATGTTACGTGTGAGGAAATGCGAATGGGAGAGTATTACGCGGGGAGTTGGCTGATGAAAGTTCGATTGCGAATTAGGTAGTTGTGAATTGAAGATGATTTAATTGGATCAGTAAATGATAATAAAGGATTTAAACAATATAATGAATACTGGATTGGAACAATAGAGCCCATATAGACATCGAAGATGGAATCAATGTGGATTCTACGTGGAGGAACATTCGGACGTAGATTCGACGTAGATTCATCGTCGAATCTACGTATTTTAGAGGTGTGTCTGTAGGGAGTATTCATTTATACCAATAGAGTATTAACGAATACTGTATTGTACCAATTTTTACAAATCCAGTATTCAAAATATTGTTTATAACTCGTTCTCATTTACTGATCGGTAATTTGGATGGGATGTTTGGGAGGGAAAGAGGGTGTAATTGGAAGTTGTAAGGTGAGGATGAGGAGAAAATGTTAATAGCTGGGCGATGGTTGAGTAGGGCTCAATTGCGGTTAATCTCGTGTATTTTGTCATTCAGAACCGGCCTTTCGTTATGGGGCCATCTGTGTGTATAATAGCGCTCGCGGTATGATTGACCCGTTGCCTCCCAACCTCCCCTGACAGATCTGTTGACAAGATATATGCTCGAGTATTTTAGCAAATTAATGTTAGCTATCACTTCATCTATTGAAATTGTATTTACATAATCAATAGGATCCCGTCGTTCGAACAATTTGATATTTTTCTTGCGTGAGATAATGTGATGAAATTTGCCCGGGAAATTAGTAGGACGGACCGTAATTTGGGTCGAAATTGGATCGAAATTTTTTCGTTCATTTTCAAGATACACGGGATTCGTGTTATAGTTACTGGACAATTTTATACAATTAATATATTTTCAGTATACTAAAATATTTTTTTCAGTATATTTTCATATATGTTCAATATAATAAAAATATATTGTACCAATATATTTCTAATATATGTTGTTATTCCTATAGAAGAAATTTTCCTTTACAAATCTCCCTAACGGCACATACCCGGGAAATCTACGGAGATTCTCCGGAGATAATTGGAAGACGTAGATTTTCCGGACATTTCCTGGGAGATTTTCCGTAGAATCTTCGTTTTCGGGAGGACTATGTGCTGTTAGGGCTCTATGATTGTTGAACCAGGATATTGAATAACGTCATCGTCTGTCAATGTCTTTTTACATGCTATGAGAAAAAGCCTACATTTCTTAAGAAATGAAAATTGTCATTTCAGCTCTATGTAACCCATTAAAGTGATTACACTTATCCGGTTCCTACCTTACCGGCATTTAGTGCATTTTCTGCAATTTAATTAAATATCTGGAAAACTACAATAGATATGATAAAACAGTTAAATCATTCCATTGATGAATTCACAAGGATCATTTTGTTTAATTTTGATGAATATCAGTTATTGCTTAACTTCGTAGTTAGTAAACGCGTTTTGTCCAAAGGTTTCGGGGTTAAATATTTTTCATTCAAAAGGTGTTTACTCACTACGACTTCAATATTTAACCATTCGTGCTCAAAATCTACAGAAATACTCTTCGTTTAACAAAGAATCTCGTGATTTCACGAGATTCTTTTCAACTATTATTCAGTTTATGAGTTATTGTAAAAAAAAATCACGTTTGATGCGGAATGGCCGATTCAGAGTTGCTCAGTCCGTTCGACATCACCTTAAGCTAAAAAAATAATATGATCTCCGCCGCGCATTAAATAGCCATTAAGATATACGCTATATGATCTCCGCCTAATATTACAAAACATATAAGATACTTCAAGATGCTTCAAGATACTTTTAGATACTTCAATAAACTACCAAACACAACACTTTCCTTTTCACTTTGACAGCCTTAGGACTGTCCGTGTAATATAACTTATGTGTGATTAAAAATATTGTGTATAGTGATTTCTGTGTAGTCAATGAACTAAAAATTGTTCAATGAATTATAAATGGTTTAAGGAGTTAAAAATGGTTCCGCATTCAAAAGTTTCACTTCTTTTGTCGCTTACTGTATTTAACGGTGTTAGCTACAAAGGAAAAGCGGTATGATGGGTCCAACAGGAATTTGGTAAATTCTGCCTGAATAGCGGCATATTTGTCGTTGGTGTGCCTGGATTTTTTGCGAGGTTGACCGCAGCTTCTCTTCTCTATCCATTCTCAGAGAATAGGTAGAGAAGAGAACAGCTGATATAACAGGATTTAACAGATTCTACGTTGACATTGCATTTTACTTATTTTTGGCCTTAAGGGGAGGTTTAATTTGATTTGACTGAAAAAAGGCTAACTTTGACATTTTTTTGTGGGATAGTGAAAAGCTTATGAACTTCCAGTTTGGTTAGTTCTATTCTTCAATTATTAAACAACAACTTGAAATTTTGTCGAAGTGAAAAACCAAAGTGGCGGCACAAAATGGCGGCTCCCGTGGACTCATATCATTGCTCCACAATTTCGAGACCTCGTCCTCTGGTAGTGAATTGAAATCAGAAATTATGGGAATAACGTGTAAAAAGATGAAATAAGAGGAAATGATAGGGAATTAAAGAATCAGAAGAAACGAGAAAGAAATATTGTCCCTTTTTGAGCTTCATTCACAATTGAAAATGTCTAGTATCTAAAAGCTAATTAATATAATATTTAAGTAAATAACATTCAAAACACAATAAAATCACTGTGATTTTATTATGTTTTACGGAGAAAAAAGTACGTGAATGATAAGCAAGAACTTCGGTATATTTTCATATCTGGTTAAGAAAAATAGGACTTTATGTAGACTATATTAGACATTCGAATAAAGGCATTAGAAAAAATAAAGTATGTATGGATTTCAAAATGTATGGATTTCAAAAACAAACACATTCATTGTACAAAGTATACACAGATATCTTATAAGTTCTTACTTTTTCACTAGTAGTTCTTACTTTTTCATATACCGAGTATAAACATTTGTCGCATATCTGTCTTATAATTTAAGTTAAATTTTTTGAATTTTGCATATACTAATTTCGAATACTAATTTTTGTTTATAATTTGCGGAATCTTAAAAAAATATTTCAATTAATTGTAGGCCCACATTTTTCTGAAGATAACCCCGCCCCCACCATTCAATTTCCAGCATGTACAACATTACATATCACGTATATTAATATACATTAATGTTGTAGTCACAGATTTTCAGACATTTAAATACACTCATCATCGTACATACAACGCATTGGAACACTTACACTCCGTTTACCGAGTTGCCGCGAAAGGCAAGTTCGCGCGCACTGAGTTAATAAAACAAACAAAATACGTCGGAATTGTTGTGCAAAAAGGTGTGCCAAAATATGCCAACCCAAAAAAAGGTAAGAGAAATACGCTTC
>JABFPB010003867.1:0-16073 GCA_022817645.1 Ceratoteleas bidentatus | reverse complement strand
TACACACTTGGGTCCAATGAGGGTCATTGTTGGCAATCCTTCATGGGGCCAACGTGGGGCCTACCAATAACCCATCGATTACCAACACTGGCCCTCAGTGGGCCCCCCGTTACATGCCCACGTAGTGCCCAAAGTTGGCACTCATTTGGGCCCAACAACTTCCAAATGTCCACCCCCAATGGGGCGCACCCATGTGGGCCCTATATGGGCTCCAGTTGGTTATGACGGATATTGGGCTTGCCCCACAAAAGCCCATGAGGGACCCAAACTTCAGGTGGGGCATGCCCTATGAAATTTCTACTAGGGATGATTTGATACAAACGGAGAAAGGTACTAGTGAGACCGATACACTGTAAAAATAAAATATCTTAGAATAAGGCAATTTGGTAAAATTTATCACGAAATCGACTCCACGAATGTCTAAATTTCATTTTGATATAACATAGCTCGGATAAAAATGGAATATTACAGCATATTATGAGGTTAAGAATGAGGTTTGTGTTATTTGAATAAGGTGAAAACAACATAATGTAATGTAAAACTAACAAGAGGCTGACTTTAAACCTCAGGATATTTCAGAGTAATGTCGAATGCTAATTGAATTTTTTCTCATACATGTAAATTTTACTTGCGAGAATATTAGAACTTAAACATAAATTTATAGTTATGACAGTAATGGCAGTTTTCTTATTTTTAAGAGTGTACACCTTTAAAGATTGAACCCTCCAGAATTTTACACGGTGTGAAGGGTAGTTTCCTATTCACTTCGAATTTCTAACAGTGTGCAGTTACCCCAAGGCCTAGACGGAAACTCGATAAATGAGGCTGAGGAAAAATTGCATTAGGGCCCCGTACGCGTGCGTGGACCGGTAGTCTTGAAAATGAGAGTGCTGCGCGACGAAAAAAGAACGAGACGACCGATGTTTGAAGGGGCTGCGAGGATGAAGGTGAACGCACCAATTACGGTGCGCGTTCTAATTAGCGAACGACTGCGTGCATTTTTCGAGTGAATGCCAATGTTTGCCGAACGTTCGGTAAACATGGATAATGTTTTTTTGAGAAATTTTCTGGGTATTTAGCGAAATATATTTAAGCCGCGAACCGGTCACTAATTGGGTCGACTCTTCTAATTGGGCAATTCAGGGAATCTGAATTTCCAGGGGTTCTCAATGAAAGTAAACGATGTCACGGGGAAAATTAGGTGAAATTTATTTGTTCATTCGGAGGTATGTTTGGATTGAAGCAAGTGAGGTAATTGATTTATATTATACTGTAGAAAATATATATGTATATTATAAAGTTAAGCGCACAATGGTATGGTGCGTAAAGGAAGTAAGCGAGACAGAGAAAAACAGCGAATATTTTAAACACTTTGATGAGTGGAACAAAAGTGTTGCGAAATAAACATTTGCTTTTGCAGGGTATGTAAAATGAAATTATTGTCTAAAATAAGAACGTTCTTACAACGGTAAAGCACACCTGGACGAATATGAAATTTTCTTTGTATGACATAAATTTTAGCACCGTTCCGCTAAAAAATTTATATGCTATAAAAATTGCAACATATCCCAAACCGAATCCGTCTGCGAGTTGTGGAAACTTTGCTTGAATATCGGGCATTCCGATCCTGACATGCCTCAGTCGGATTTGGCATGTGAAAAATAAAAGGCAGTTCGAACCGAAATCAACATTTGTGGGAATTTGTTTATCAGATGGCTGGATTGAATTGAGTGAATAATTTTTATAGAGTATTTGCGAGTAAACGTACTGAATTAAACTGGTTATCGGAATTCCAAGCAGATGCTGGTTCCCGTTTAATGATATTTTTTTGACAAATCTTAACTCGAAATCTGATCGCATGTAACGTATATCTTAGTACACGCGATGTAAAAACAACTGTTTTATTTTGAAACCCTTTTGTCCTCAATGCTGTAACAATTTTATATGTCCGATCTTCCCGCGATAAATTTGACGGGAAACACATAAGTGTCTCCATTTGCAACACGTCGTATTTTCAGTTCGGAGTTTTATTTGAAAACATTTCAAAAAGACGGTTATCAATGTGTAACGAGAATTGTTGCCGCTTCAGGATATTTAAATGGCAACCAATTATAATAATACCTTATAATGATCAATTACTGTCACAGAATTATAATCATGATATTTCCGTTTGAAAACCAAAATTGTATTCCATTTGATGATGCATTTGATGGTAATTACAAATAATATTAGCATCATATGAACTAGAACATAAACTTCACACGCTCTCTACTCAAAACTCTTGAAATCAAAATTAAACAATGCTCAACTAAATTCTCATATGATATCCATATTTACTCAATTCTTACAAATAAAGTTCTACATCCAAATCAAAACTTTAACATTTGTTGTATTTTAAAGAACTTAAATATTTTTAATAGCTATGATTTAATCCCTTTAATGGTACCCGAGGAGTCCCCTCTTCAAAACCCTATCAATGCCTCCCGTTACTCGCTTACGCAATGCCTCACGTGTGCCTTACGTGGTATCATAATTCCCCATAACGGCCCCATCTAATCTCCATTCCAATTTTTACTAGGGTCATGAACGCAAAAGCCCGCAAATCGCTCCAAGTTCGTTCACTTTCGCCCGCTGCGCGATTTACATAGCCGCGGCCGGCGCTGATGCCTGAATTAATCGATCTGACATAATGGCACGGCATGGCGTGAAAGAATGATTCACGCGCGGTTCCGCGAGGTCACGCCTGAATCGGCTTTCCGCCTTCCATGAATATGCATCGTCGCGGTGCAACGTCGCCTTGACATGAATTAACATTTGGCCCTAAGTTAACTCACCACTTATCTTCTGGTTCATAATGTGACTTATTTATGAAAAAAATCTTCCAAATTCCAAAAGTCTTCGTTTGCAGACATTGGAGAAGTGTTACAAAAATATGTATCACTATAGAAATAACGTGTACTTAATGAAACGTCATCACCTTATCCGGGATTTGAACACACGCCCTTCGAAAGTTCTCAAATGCTTCTGTCGCATCAATTTCACTTAAAGTAATACTTTCAAACTTGCCTCGAAGTTCATGTGTTCAAATCCCAACGATGGCACTGAAGTTTTTTCAACAAGCTAGCAGAAAAAAGTTGACTCTGTCTCATGGCGACTGCTAACAATAATTTAGCATCTTGCTACGTTCTAAATTTCCTTTCCCAATATTGAACTTTTTCTCATAAATCACTCACGTCAAGATATAGTGCATCACCGGTGTGTTACCCGTGAGCCACATGTAAACTCCCTCTGATCCTATGCATTTCGCTGTTGACTCGACTGATAAACAGTCGGCCGTCCGCGGGCGTTGCGCTGTGATTTTTGCCGATCGAAAAAAATGTAATAACAAACCGGCCGAAGGTGCGTCCGACGCTTTACGCTCCTGCCTGACGTCTTCCAGGTTGCGCTCTAGAACTTTGTTTCGGGAGGGCTGCGCTTCGCGCGAACTGACAGCCGTCAGCCTTCGAAAGTTAAGTGCGCCTCGCGTTACGAGCTCCACGCGCAACGGGAATAATATTCTGTTTCGGCTACGGTTTGCGGCGCATCGCCTGTAACGTCGGGTTTATTGCTTGACGCAGTAACGCGAACACGTTATTACGCTCTGGCAACAACCTGCGCGAACAGTCACGCGCGCTTATTACGGAGCGTGTAATTGTGAGCATGATTTCGGCCATGGATTCGAACAACCAGTCATTTCGTTTCAACAATCGCGCGTTAATTCATGCTAATCACCGAGATTCGTTTAATTCAATCTCGCGCAGCTGTTTCAATTTGCAGCGCTCGATAGAATCGTCGGGGTTTCGCGATTCGAAATGTGCGTTGACAAAGCCGAAGTTGAAAATGCTTTGCGCTGACGAAACGTCGCAATTGATTGCGATTGAATTTGGGCGAACCGAAGGAACGCGCGCGATTAAATTCAGATCAATTTTACGGTCAAATTGCGCGCGCTTTTGACAGGTTCGCTCATCTTCGTGACCGGCAACTGACGCGGGACTGATTAAAGCTTGATCAGATCGTGACTTCGACAAAAAATTGATTAATGACCACCCTGTCGGGATTCCTCCAGGCTCCCTGACCTTGCTCTGATGAATTAGACGTGAATTAATGTCGGTTTACGATTTTTCGATGGAGATTCTATCGGAGATTAACCGGGAATTCCGAACGGGACGTTCGTTAATAAAATGTTTCGCGCGAGACGAAACGTCCCGATCGGGAGATCTAATCTGAGTTATGCCAGATTAGGAGATTTGTTGACATTTTTCGTCGCATTCTGTTCCCCATTTTTCGCTGCATCGTTCGATCAGCTCCTGCTCTTCAAAGCTAAGTCAGATTCTAATCGACTCGCCTTATTAGGACTCGACCAAGACAAATTTACCCCGATTCTCTATATGGCGGTCATTTTTGCGCCGCAGGCATTCCGTCGCGAAATACACGTTATGTTACTCAGGGCGAGTGTTTTGTAAATGAAAATAATTGAGATACTCGGCGGAAGCGAGATTCGTTTGCTAATCAATTAATTGGTTAATTACGAAAATTAACTTTACCGTTGGTTTTATCAATTTCCTCTCGACCCGACCAGATTTCTGTTTTAGACACGGTCTCGGGGGCGAGATGGCTTTGCCGCGATATTTTCGACGATCCCGCGGACAATGACGTTTGAAGAAACACGTTTAATTTGCTCATTGTACTCGTGGCCGAGTTTCCCCTCGAAATCGAGACAATGAATAATAAAGCCAGGATCTTCTTGTTGCACTGGAATCGCGGCACTTATTGTGCACAATTTGTAACGAAAGACACGGTTTCAGGGGTCGCGGTTCGCGATACGACACGTCGATTAGATTGCGTCAGTTATGGTGACTAACGGTACCGCCGATAACTGAATTCACATCGCACTTTTTATCGCCACCTTTGCATACCGCGCTCATTGAATTTCAGTGAAACCTCGGTTTATAAGCCAGTTCGATGTTACGGATAAACCCGAATACTTCGCCGACGAAGTTTGCAGAAAAATGTACGAGAAATAAGAGACGTGGCTGCGGGGGAAAGTCGCCGGGAAAAAAGTTATCGAACGATCTACTGGCGCTGAGGTGTTAAAAATATATTTCACTTCGTTTGATTCCGAGTGCGGGACATAAAAAAGGGTCGTTTAATCTGAATTTATATCGAGAAATGTATACGAAATGTACGTTACCGCTCGACTGTATCGGAATAAATAATTTTTTTATCGCCCTTACGAGAATTGCATAATTTTCCACTTGGCAAAAAGTTTCGCGCGAAATGCAAAAAGGCGGGAAGATTAAACGCGCGAATTAAGTGCCGCTCCCCGCAGCGCCATTTTCCCGTTTTTCCGCGCTTCGTTCGATTGACATGTAATATCGTAACATAAGCAATATTAAAAAGTAACGTTCGCGCGGCAACAGCGAGTCAATTTCCGCCGACGCAACAAAAACTGACGCCGCGCGCCCGTCTTGTTCATTTTTCACGTCGGTTCAACATTTTAATTATCGGACTTCGTGTATTTACTTGTCAATAAAGCCAGACATTTAATTCCAATTGCTCGTCGACACTCGAACTCGAAATGCAAAAACAACAACCGGGCGACGCGCGGCGTCCTTTTTTTCCGGCTTTAAAAATAGCGAGATAAGCGAGACGCGGCGACAATGTTGATGAGGCGTAACTCTAGTGCACTTGACAAACCTTGCGCCGAATTATTCAAATATTGACGCTCGGGAACGAGCGTGTGCATTTTCACGGGCGATAACGCGAATCGCTTTGTTGATTCTGCCATTATTGATTTAAACTCGAAGATCTGACCGCCGAGCAAGGCGCATTAAAGGAGCGCGCCGAACAAACGAATCCGATGGCTTAAACTGATTAGACGGGCAAACGCTTTTGTCCACAAAATTAGTCGGACTCATCAACAAGCCGGCCGTCAATACTTGCTGTTGAATCTCGCAGTGTCGCGCGCGACCGCTCTTGATTAGAAAACAAATTTGGCCGCATTGATTGAAAACAAACGCTCAATCGCTACCCGCGGCAATCCGACTGCCGAAATTGGACCCCCCTTATGTTACCCCTGTTTGTTTCGTTCCGTGGCTCTTTGTCGCGCTAATCCCCGGCGCGATACGTATCGCGATGTGCAAACTTTGAACGCGAAACGTAGTGAAAACGACTGAAAAAGAGAGGTTGTCATTTTTTAATATATTTCAAATAAATATATTAACATTTTTTATAAAAAATGTAAACAAATTTATACGACTTTTTGATATATGCGTTAGAGTTATTCATATTTTTATCCATTTTTTTCATATACCGGATTTGAAACATTCTCTTTTTCTGTACTTTATTTGAAAATTTAATATATTTTTTCTCCGAGTACAGTTTTGTTCAAACGATACAAACTCGCTCGAAATCCGTCTTCTCAATTCACTCATTTCCACCCATTTTGTCATCCAAAATCTTTTTGGATGAACCTCGAAGTCGCCTAATTTCGTTCCTTCATCGCCAATGTAATCGTTTTCCGCTGATAAAACATATCCGAAGTGACAGCGCGCTTTTAATCGCGCACTGCTTTTCGCTCACTTGAATCAATGTTTGCGCGCTCGTCGAGCAAATGTTGACGCGAATTACGTTATGGAGTCGCAAGAAACGATGTGGTTCAATGCCTTCAAACAAACAGGAACTGCTCCCGCGCCCTTTGTAGCCTGTTATCCAATCGTTTGCAGGGACGAGTGTTCCCCAGCTTTTTCGTCCGCGAGCGAACTTTAATATTTTAGCGCGCCGTGCAATCGAACGAACACGCTCTAATTCGCGTTTCCCTTATTGTTGCGCGAAGATTCGCGGAAACGGAGTTGTGATGTCTGCTGCGCAGGGCGGGTTTTTGCGTCAGCCGAGGAAACGCTCGGCTACAAAGTGAAACAAGGCGCGGTCTCGGGAGGAATCAACGCGCAAACAGCTTCCTCCTTCAATCACGACGAGAGCTTTCGGGCGGGATTTTTCATTCACTAGGCTGCTAACGAGATTCGACTGGCATTCAAATTAGAGGCACGGTCTAACGAACGCGCGTAAAAGTCGTCCAATAAACAAATTTGCATTCCGAATTATCGATTGCGCCGATTGTTGGCGCGCGTCGTTGTAATGTTGATGCAAGTCGGAGCACGGAGTAATACGAAGCGTTTGCTTTTGTTTCAGGTACGTTGCAGGAATATCAGACGAGAGGGTGTTTTTTCCAGTTTGCTTCTGTGAGGTAAGGTGACTTCAAATGATGGAAATTTGTATTCTCTAACAAGGGATATACATTAACCGAAGAAGAAACTGTCAGGGTTATTTAGTTGATTGGATGAAAGGGAAAGAGCATTTTAAAATGGGATACAAAGATAGAAATTGTACTTTTGTTACTTATTTATCGGTATATTTGAATCTGTAAGGTTCATGGAATTTATGGTGGCCTCAAATATATATTATTTTTGACCCAAACATGTCTGGTATGTTTGGTGCAAATATACTAAGACGAACATTAATTACATTATTGGTAGTCTATATTTATTCATGATATTAAATATACTAATTAAAATGTACTGATATATTACTGCTAAAGATATAATGTTCAGCATACTTCGAAGTACAGAAATCTAAGTAGTAAATTGGTAGTTCGATTACATTTGCTGCGATTTCGCAGTCAACTGATCTTTGCAAGAGAACTATTCCTTTAGTTTACAATGAGGTCTTGAGCGACAACTGTTGCATTCTACTGATGTTCACTGATTTTCAGATTTAGTTTATCGGTGGTTTTGCCGGTAGTTTGTTTAACTTTCTAATTTGCCTTTTAATTCAAAACCGTCGAATGTAAATATGCCCATTCGACGCAATTCTATTACACGTTGTGCACTTTCACTTTCTCACTTCGATTCGGTTCTTAAAGTATAACATACTCCCTTATATCAAATTGTTAACAACAAACAATTTCGTTGGATACAACAAAATACAAAATTATAACTAAAGCTGGAAATCTTTCAAATTCAGTAAAATGAATTTGAAAGAATTCTTTTATTGAAAGAATTCAATAAAATGAACAAACAATTAAAAAATGCAGAAACGACATTGTCTAATACAGGCATTTATTGTCTGAATCAGACAATGCGTTGTCTAAACTTTTTTTTAGTGAAGTGAAGCTGCGAATTGCCTCAAGTGAAATTGGCTCACTTCATATGACAGTTTCACCTCCGATATAGTTATCACCGGTAAATATATTAGTTGGCGAGCGAAAATGACGCGTCACTGCTTCATATCTGTATCACGCGGTATCAAATTTCACGTTAAATTGCGTTTGCGCGCGAATCTCGATGCGCGCGTCAAAAATGTTCCGCGCGTCCGACGATTAAACCGAAGGAAGGACGAGCCTTAACGAACAAAAAAATGGTTAATAACCCGCTCGGGACGTAGTACTTAGCATCGCGCAAGTCCGCGATAGGCGGTAATACAAGTGTGTCAAAAGGACGACGGACCACTTCTCTTCGACATGACCAGCACTCTCATTATGAGTGCACACAGGGATCCCCTGGACGCATTAGCCCCGTACAAGAGCTGTCCCTTTTTTACCGGCGCTGCTCCACCGTACACCGCCGATGCCGTTAAATATGGTGGGAATTCGATTGCCGCCTCGAACTGACCCTGAAGAAAATAACATCTGTTGCAGTCTTTTTCCTCAGCGAGCCTTTTATGATCTCGAGCCGCCCATTTATTCTTCTTTCGCGTAAAGGCAAACAAATTAATTACCCCTGATGAGTGTATTTAACGTTAATTCGATGCCGCAGGACTCGTTTCAATTATTCACGAATCGAGGTAACCTCGGTCGAAAGCGAGTTTTGCATCATCGAGGTCTTAAAAGTGTTTGCTTGACCCATCATTGTGTCTGCGCGTGACGAATCTATTTTATGTGTCAAGAAATGCGTTCGAGAAAATTGACTTGTAAAGTTTTACGAATTTTACTAATAGTAGAATGATACTTTAAGATTGGCAGTTTAGTCGCGTCGTGATTGGCTGCAATTTCTGGAAATGCAAATTTACACATTCTTTAATTAAACATAAACTAATTCAATGTATATCGGTATTTGTTTTTTATACAATTTCGAATGTTTATAACTTTTGAAATATTTGAGAAAGTAAAAATCAAGCATATTTGCTTGATTTTTGTTTCCTCAGAAATAAAATCAAACTTTCCATACGAAACAAGTAAATTCCGCATGTCGCAAGCAGATATTTTCAAAAACAGTAATTTATTACGTTCCGAGGTGTATTAAACCACTCGCCTGTATATAAACTTGCCTAACGAAGTTTACCTGTCGAAATTCTTCCTGAACGAAGTTCTTCGTCCAAGAAAGTTCGAGAGAAAGAAAGAAATCCCAATTCTCAGAGTGTTTAATTCGCGGCAACGTTTCGGCACACCTTACCATCCAGTTTTGCGTCTAAAATTACGATCTGCGCATGGGTACCGCAAACTATATTTATTTCCGTGAAGAATGTTTATCGATTTGACGGAATTAAAGGAAATGGAATGCGCGAATAAAAGTGATTCTGCTTGCGAATCGGGGCTTTGCATTAGCGTACCAGTAGAGTGCAATTATCGTGTTTTATTATGAAGATTAGATCATCCGTTCGGCTGCACGGCGATTACACGTACTTTTCGTGAAATATTTTCCAATAGTACGTTCGACGTCGTGTCTCTCTACCTGTTAGCGGCCGTATCAGCTGCAGGTGTACTCCACGAAACATCGTATCGACGCGATTTCAATTTCTACCTTGCCCGGTTGCATGTTAAATCGAACAGCAGCCGCAGCTGAACGGTCGCCGTCTGCTATCGGACACTTCGCGCGTTTACATGCCAAAGACGAGCGGGACAAAACGAAATCCAATCTACGATAATTTATCTTTGTCGCTCGAGCTGAGAAATGTTTTCGACCGCGTTTTCGAGAATTCACATGCTCGCATTGTCGCGGGCATGATGAATGTTTGCTCAAAACGCGCGATTATACTTTCAATGGGGTTTCGCGCTCGGCTGAGCGAGTAAGATTTCAGTCTCAATTACAGCTCGAACGTCGGGCGATCCATTTTTCAGTCTCGTTACGTAAGTCGATCGTCGGCTGTGATGATTGGGCGACTTCCATCAAATGCACTTACATTCGTACAAATATTAATCTTGAGCGAAATCTATAACGGTCTTAATGCGTATTGAAACAAGCGAGAACGGTTTTGAAATGAATCATTGAAAACAGCAGAATTAATGAACTGTACTTTCACAAAAAAGCTCGACATTTTCGACGGTACGAAAAGTATCATCTTAAAAAATTCGACTTTTTTGGAGATTTTTTCAATTGAAAATCTCTACGATATGTTGTTATACGATAATGCCCCTTAAAACAGTTTCATGAAGAACTTAATTTTTTTTATTTCTGCTAAATAATTTCATGGAAATATTTAGATCCATTCTCTTATATACCGAGCAACTTTTTAACAAGTCTTTTTAACTACCAATGTTTTCGTAATTTGTGGCTAACAAAAACGTTCAATCTGCAACAGTGAACGTGACGCCGTCGGATCGCCAGTCTGATTAAAAAATTCCCCTTTTTCTCCGACACCTTAATGCTTCAAAGTCCACAAGCCCGCGGCGAGAAAAACGGCACCGCACGCCGCGATTTCGCAACGCAAACGAATCGCGATTAATTGCGGCTCATTTGCATCGATCAACGGGATAATAAACGCCCACACCGCGCCGCCCCAGCGGAGCGTTACGAAATATTCAGCGCGAACGCGTCGAAAAACGCCGGCCTGAGAAAGGTCTCACGGGCCGAATCGTCATAATTGGCGATGCCGCGAAACATTGATTGATGGCCGCCGCGATTTCGAGAGCGAGCTAACGGTAATAGAAAAGTTCGCTTAATCTTTCAGCGCATAAATATCGCGCTGTTCGCTCTTAAACGGCGACTGCCCATTAGAAGCGTGGTATCGTCTCGGAGCCGGCTTCCGCGCCGTGCCAACAAACGCAGCAGTCTTCCCAGGAGGCTTGTCGGCGAGCCGTGGCCGCGGCCACTATTTCATTCTCGTAATAGGTTTATTATAGCCCGGCCAGGTGGAATGCGATTAATAAATGCAATTGTTTCGAGGGGAGCGTGCACGCGCGGATCGTTAAGCTCGAACGAAATTGATCCGGGGTGTCAAAACGTTTGCCTAATTCGAGCGCCGTTGTGCCCGCTGAATATATACCCTTAAATATATTTGGTCTGAATCAGATCAGTCCAAATCTTAGTAAGTAGATTGAATGAAGCGCGTATCAAATGAGACTGAATTTTATAGTTTTACTATTATTTTTATTTATTTGTTTTAATTTAATTTAAAGTTGATTCTGCGTACGATTAAAAAGTAAATTTTATATATATTGAACTCACATTTTTTCCTCAATTTCGTGTCACAATTTAATTTATTATTTTCCCGAATAACGAGAAAAGAATTTTATATTGAAAATGCAGGTTAAAAATTTTCAAATTGGAAAGTTTGTTTCTTCAGCAAAATTCTGTAAATGTATTTAGCCCTGTGATGTTGACAGGTCTTGCTAACTTAACAATGTGTTTGTTTGGAACAACAACATGGTTCAGATAACGAATTTCCAGGAAAATGGTTTTCCATGTCGTTGACTGGCGTTTGAACAAATGAGCAGCAACTTTTCAAAATATAGCACGTATAACGAACCGAACTACACGATATGTAATACAAACATACTTTATTATCTGCAGAGATGTTTTTGAAGAACTTATTCGATTTTACTGTACGAGCTACGTTTACATTCGCTCGACATTTCCTATAATTATACAATTTCGTTCTGCAAAACCTAAAAATTAAAAATAAATTTAATTAATAGTCAGAGGAATATCATCAAACATTTAATAATTATTCAACAAAAACCCGTAAATCGAGCTGCGATATGTAATTGATTCAAAATTACCATGTTTTTGCGATCACAAGCATATTATTGCTTCGAGTGGAAAATTTAATTGAGAATGCTAATATTTTTGCCGCGTGAACCCCACAAGTTGTAACATCCATCGATTATATAAATATTTCCCCGCGATGTTATCTTTTCCGCAACTTTCCATATTCTTCCTTCTCGAAACGATTGTTCCAAATTACCTGTAATCACAATAACGAATTATTTTCCACCACCGCATTATCCTTCTGTGTTATTATACCCTTAAAAAGCCTTCTTTAAGTAAAAAATGTTGCTTGACTCAAAACGGAATCTGCCTTGATATTTCGCCAGGAAATTTCTTATTGGATAAAAAAGTCAAGCTCGTCAAGAAAATCAAAACATTATTAGAGATGTCGAGTATTTCGCTCTTCACGAAAAACGCCTCACGAAAAACGAGAGAATTGTAAATTCGGTGGAAAACGGCGTCACAATACAAAGTGAAACATGGAAATATTTTATTTGTTACCTATTGAATGTTTTGAGGTTATGCTTTTACACAATCTAAACCGAACTCTTTTAGAAAACTATTCTGAAGCGCGGACCAAGCATGAAGCTTAAGCCCAGTTTCCAACGATTCTTTTCAAAACTATTCTTACTCCATTCAATATCCTAAGCATTAAGAGTACTACAGTTTCGTTTCAAGATTTAATGTTTCCATGACTCTACTCGTAAATTCTGTTTCCTCCCTCCCTCTCGCCCTTTCGTGCAAACTCCCAATCAAGCTTCGCATAACAAATTAAAACCCTCGCCAAAAAAAGCACCGCAACAATTAAAAACTGCCCAACATTATTTCGCATGACTTATCCGCGCGTTTCGTCTGCTATTTTTCTCCAAGACGCGAAACACGTTGCTCGGCGCACGCAAATAGAATATTAATGACCGGCTCATAATTACAATCAAGCCGAGCCTGCTCGAGTTCTTTCCCTTGTCCCGAGCTGATCGGCCTAATTGTTTCGATTCATCACTCGCGATTCGCCTGCGCCGATGATCGAGGATTCGGACGTATTCGTCTTAATCGTCCGGGACTCGACAATATTAATCGGCCGACGATCGGGGGACCCTCCCCTGGTGCCGTTTCTCGGAGACCCGCGCCACATTACCGCGCTCCCTGCAGGCTTCATTTACCATTGCCGACAAAAAGGAAATAGATGGCGCGCGCCGCTCACAAACGCAACGAATTATCGAGCATCCGTTACTCAAAGTACGACATATTTTATTCGCAGTGACTATTACCGCGCGGTACGTGTGCGCAAAAACAGGCCCGATAGGCGTACCGCGCAACAAACGACGGGATACCAGCGATCGCCACACGCAGCACCGACTCGAGCCCATCCTTCAGCGAAATGCAACGAGAGCGCGATTTAATTGCCGATCGGTAATTTCGCCGAGCTAATTACGTGGCGCGCTCGCACAAAGAAAGGTTACGCGATCGATTGTTTCGAGTTTTTAGACCAGTGAAAGAATTAGTGTTGGATTTAGTTTGAAGTGATTCAAAGCTAGAGATTGAAATGCGGAATTGAAAGGGTTTCGAGGATATCGATCAAATGGCGGACTGAAAGGAATGCGGTCAAATCGTAATACGTTCGAGGCATGACTTTATTTAAAAGGTTTTACTGTTTTTATTCATAAAATGAAATTTGTTGTGTTATATGTATCGGAATTGTTTTATAAAATGTTACAGAAGTTTGGCTGATGTGGTTACAAAAGACTTTGCAAGTTTACTCAATTTGAAGGTTAAGTACCTGATATTTTTATGAAGCAATAGATGTAAAGAGTTAACATTACCTTCTAAGTGAAATTGCAGAATAAAGTCTGGAATCCATTTGAATTCACCTTTCAATCTTCGATTAAAATACATTCCCCTTGAATTGATACGGTTCTTTTATTTTATCCTCTTTTTATTATACAAAGATATTACTTTAAGCAGTAAAACCTAAGAAGTAAAAATGCCTGATCCGTAATCAGCATTTCGTTCTCCTTCAGTCGGGGATTAGCTCAGCGAATCATAACGAAATGTGCTCGATTTGATCAGCTAATCCCACAGAATTAACACGTGTCTGTATTCTCGTCGCTCCATTCACGAATGTGACTTTCATTGTGAATACCGAGTCTCTCAAGCCGGCCGTAAAAATCAATCGCCCGAGCATTGTCGCGCGACGAGCGTTGAATTCGTTTTCGCATGGCGCCGCGTGTTTAATGAACGCAGATAAGGTATTAAAATTTCAATTACCGTTGGCTGGTGAAACGCGCGAAACAATTATGAAAGCGATGAAAAGAATCCGGCGGAACGACGATTGTGCGCTAAACTTGGGATTTCGTCGGTCGAATATAACTTTTGTTCGGCGCCGAGGTTGGGGGTCGCACGTCAAAAAAATGGGTCGCGGTAATGAAAATGCGAATGCTGCGCGGCTCGCTGGTAATGTCATTGGCATGATCATGTTGTCAAATGAAGCGTGGCGCGCGCGAGCGTCAATTGACGCGATTGCGCGGCATTTACATAAAAATGCAATTACGAATATTCTGGCGTCGCGTGAGCCCAATTTTCATCCCTGAAATACATGTATTGGATTTTTCGTCCAAAATTTCCCACGGTTTGCCGTTGCATTGTAAACTCAGTGCAGAGAAATTAGGATTCAGTTGCAGTTACGTATTATAAATTATTTTTAATTTATATTTAGTCTTCTTATTAAGCTTTGTGTTTACATTAGACATTGTTTCCCCTATGCAAAGTTTAAAAAGTAATTTTAAACTTCGTTCCTTTACGAAACTTATCCTAAATCAAAAAAGTTTGTCAAATATTGATCAGAAGTTGATCAGTATTATTTTTTACTCGGGACATTGTGTTTCTAACAATATTTCGATACACAATATGTGCCTAATTTTTAAAATTCCATAAAAATTCAATTTTAATGCACTTTTATGCGTTACTCGATGTAATAATTCAAAAATCAAGTAACGTTACGTTTGATATATAGTGTACAATTTCGCGTATTTTCAGAACGAATGTACAGTGTGCCCCGATTAAATCAGAAATATCGATCGCCAGCGGGCTGCGTATCTTCCGTATCGCGGAATTTAAAACTTGCCAAAGGACTCTTGTTACGACGACGTTACATCAAATCAGGTCTAATGCGTTTCTTGCGCGCACTCGGTTCCCAGCGGCACTATCGATTTGCCGTTCGGCGGACGCGCGGCTCTTCATCAACCGATCGCGAAACGTCGCGGCGCATTAAAAACGCCCGCGACTGTTATTTATTGTATGAACGTGCCCCGCGCGCGGCCGAATTGAATTGTCAAGTGAAACGCGCCGACGATTTACGAACGCGCGCGCGGCGTCGTTTGTTTTTGATTCCGGCGAATTTGCCAATCGGCGAAACGCTCGGCCGCCGATCGGCGAATAACGGCCGGGGCCGATCGCGCTCGATCGCCGTGATTCATTGAGCGATCATTACGAAAAACGTACGGACTGCGGCGCGACGGTTACACGTCCACCTACGATCCCCCGGACGGTATAACGTCGTTTGCGACCGGCGAACGAGCAATTTATATCTTTCGTCACGAAAGATATTTGCGCCGCAGCGTTATTCCGGCGCGGAGAAAACAAATGGTACTTTTCAGTAAATTTAACGGAGTTTCCGTTGATTTGCAGGTAACATAAAAATTGAGTCAGGACGATTGAGGGATTTAGTAATTTTCACATTATAAATCGGTTGTATTAGCTTAATGATATTGTGGCTGATATGAAGGTACCAGCTATTTGAATAAATTCAAATATATATAGTTCACGATCAAAATTTGATCGAAACAAGTATTATGTTTCAATCAATCCGCTATCAATCTCAGGTTATGCAAAACTGATGAAATAATAAATATAGGGGAACATTTATAAAATAGTCAAAAAGTTTACAATCGCACTGTTAAAAATATCCTTTTTGGGCCAAAAGAAATCATTTTGGCAGAAAAGGAATCCTTTTCATTTAAAAGGAATCGTTTTCATTTAAAAGGAATCGTTTTC
>JABFPB010003866.1:0-16075 GCA_022817645.1 Ceratoteleas bidentatus | reverse complement strand
GAAAGTCTGGCAAGTCGGCCGACGAGGAGCTCGTAATTAGAAGTTGTGTTGCATGCATGTAGGGTTCACATACACTCGCAGATGCTGCGGGGACATGATGCAAGGATGATGAAGCCGAGCATGCTAGCTGCGTTTAGCGGACGGAGAGTAGGCGCGAAGAGGGCCGAAATTCAAGCGGCGATTCGGCGCTTTTCGAGGCCGATTTTTGGGTTTGAAATGGTTGGAGTTGAGGGCGGAGGTGGAAAGTGAACGAGGTAGGAGTGAGTGTGAAGTTGGGGAGAGTAACTTGATTTGGAAGGAAGGAATGTGTGAGCTGAAGTTGGGTAAGTTGATTTTGTAATTGAGCAAGAGAGTGTGTGGATAAAAACATTTTTGGAATTGGTTTAAACTGTATTTTGTGAATGGAAAAGAAGATGATTGTTTGGGACAAAATTCGAGTTAGGTTTGATTTTGCATACTCTCATTAGATAATAACGACACGATTTTTGTGAAGTGTCTTGAATCTTATGCAGAAAACTGAGAGAAAATATGTTAACTGAGAGGAAATTGCAAATATTTCTGCATTTTTGGCGAATGAATCGTGCAGTAAGACGTTATATTGAGTAATTTTACTAGAGACTTAAGAAAATGTAACGGTACTTCAATCCAAATAAGCCAAAGTTTCGTTAAACACATCGAAAATATAAACCATCTTATCGTCGTTTGATTTTTAATCAGATAGATTAAGAATTCAATTTAATAAAGGCGACTCAACATTTGACAAAGTCTGTTATTGAAAATTAAACATTTCAACGACAATATCAATGCGGCACAAAATCCTCGAAAAAGCTGGAGTCATATATCCATTTCAGTGTGAATTTATTAACACATCAGTTTTGAAACAATACTTAATATTTCGCGGCTTTTACCTTACTTAACTGTTCAGTAACTATTACCAAATAATTACTCTCCACATACTGCAGCAAAAACAAGCTACTCATTAGCAACGATAAAACCGCTCTATAACCGTTTTTAAAGCTTCATTACTGCAACATCCGTGATCCTATAAAATAAAATTTCTCCGAAAACTCTCTCATTCAAAACTCTCCGACATTCAAAATTAAACCTCTCTCCGGAGTTCTCCTGCTTCAATAAAGAACTCTTCAGCCATTTTCAACGGATTCTGACATAAACTTTATCCCAAACCCCCCCGACCTAATAACAATTCAAACCCCCCTCCCCCCGATTGCGAAACTTTCATTTAACGATTTCCCGCGAAAAAGACTGTTCTTTTTTCCGTCGGTGAATCGCGGTAGGTGTGTTTTTATCGAATCCATCAAACCACTCGTTTTAAGACGCGATATTGTTTTTGCCTGCATGCGATTGAGACGAATGACGTGACAAACCGCGCCCGTTCGCGCGCGCACTTTTTCCTCGCTTGTCCTTCAAATGGCTTGGGCCGAACACGCCGATAATCGCGCCCGACAATCCGGCATTGTCTCGCGGTAAAAAATTGTTTAACCCGCATTTATTAAGCGCGAAATTGCGAATTTCTCGCAAATGAAAAATAGTTTGCGCCACGTCGTGTAATTAGTTTAAAATTAGAAAAGTTCGACAACACATGAATATATTCATAAGAAGCAGACGTCTGGACGCGCCACGGCATTGCGCGAGTTCGCAAATAAACTTTCGGCCGTTTTTATTCCGCCGTTCGGGGAGTAATTAACGCTGGCGGACCGAAGAATCCCCCCTCACCCTTCCCCGATGTAACGCGAAATCACTGTTTTATCGTTCCGCCCGGAAAGTTAATAAACGAAAAGTAAATTCCCGCGCCATCGATTCCCCGAAGGATCGATAGAGTACTTTATTCGCGACGAAAATATGTACCGAGGCACGTCGCAAATATTGAGAAAACGGTGACAAGTTTGCGCGCGAATAAATAATCGAGCGAAGGAGTATAATAATGTATAATAGCGAATGCCCGCGAGTTACACCGAAGCTGCGCGTTAAATTATTCAAGGTGACTTCTGGAGATGCAGAAGTTGCGACTGCAAATTTTGTAGCCCTTTCGTTGTTGTTTTTCCGGCAACTTTTTCTCGTCGATGGTTTTTTGTTTTCCCCGACTCCGGCGAAATTTAAACGAAGTTGCCGGATGTCCTACCGATGGTACAGAATGGTTACACCGGTGCTTTCGGAAATGGTACACGCAAATCGATACTTGTCGTAGTTCAAAGTTATTTATAAATTTCAAAGCCATGCTTTTACGCGGATGCGCGGAATTTATAATAAAAATTATTATAAATTTGCTCAGACATTTTGGGATAATTGATGAATTCGAATGTATAATTAGGTGCTTTTTTACGGTGGCCGAAAAAATAACGCCTGCGGTGTTATTTTTTGTGGACCTTGCGAATTGTTGCAAAAATGTTTACAATTGTGTGAAACATGTATGATTGATTGTTTAAAATGGAATAAAAGTGATACGATGAAATTGTCCAGTCTTAATTTTCATGCGTGCAGTGGAAAAAACATTTTTCAACTGCACGAACGATATGAGAGCGTTTTAACGGGCAAAGCTCCATTATTTTTTTATACATTTTGGCGTCGATAATTAAATTTAGCGACAATGCAGCAATTAAATTCTTTTTACATTCAAAATGGGTTGCGCATAAACGTTTTTACAAGAACGATAATGCTTTGCACGTATAAAAGCTGTATAATAGAACTCGATTATTCGCCAGCCGAAATTTATATACACTTTAAAATGAATCAACTGGTTTCTTTACACCGAAAAAGTAATTGCAATCCGTCTCATTTCCACCACAATTATATTTGCATGATTATTTTCCAAAGATGAACAAACAAACTGAAAATTGCATGCTCGGCATTTTACAGTCAAAGAAGCAATCACGCTGAGATGCGGCACATTCTGGATATTTATAAAAATCGATTTTTCCGCGATAGAACAAGAAAGATGTGGATAGATGTTTTAAAGTCATCACAGTTTTTCTATTATTTTAAACAATCTCGCGAATGAATATTATTAAATTCCTAAAATTTCGATACAATTTTTCACGACCACTTTGAGGAAACTAGTGCTGCGGCGGAAAAATTCTTTTTATATTAAAACGATTTTCAGTCAGTGCGCGTGGGGAAAATATCTGTGTACCAGAAATAAAAGAGAAATCTATTTACAATAACCGAAACGACGAAATTCGATTGCGACAGTTCTCTTTCGTGAACAACAGTTTCAATTTCGGCTACATCCATCTTTCAATTCAACATTTTCAGTTTAAAAAGTACATATTTACATTACACTTGTCTATAATTAATTTTACGATGTTATTTCTGTTGAAACAATCGTATCCCGAATATATGTTACTGTTAATTTCATAATGCATATAAAAAAATGACCGAAATTGAGTTTAATAATTAAATTACGAAATAAAACGATTTTTTATTAGGAAATATATTCACGAATCAGAAAGCGGTCGGATGTAATGAAATAAAGGGTGGATATGAAGAACATTTGATTAAAATCTGCTTGCGAGTTCGTAAAGTACCATCATTTATTAAATTATGTATTCAATTGCACAAAACTGACTTATAAAATGGAATAACGAGCCTTCATACTTTGTAAAACGGTTCATTCAAATACGCTTATTAGTTCATTACTAATATTATCGCAGGTGATTAAAATTCACCGTCTGAGTTAAATCTTCATACATTTAATCACACAATACTATTAGTCTACAGTTCCGAAATTTACCTTCATAAATTCTATACGCACTATTTTTCCACAAATTCACCGAGAAAAATAGACCCCACAAACGAATAATATTTTCATATATAATATTGTAGGAATATTTAAAAAATATGTTTAAAATATTTTTATAAATATTTCTAAAACATTTTTTAATATTCAATAATATTATTTTAATATTGTAGGAACGTTATATGTCGGGCTGAAATAATATTATTGAAACATTTATTTACTTTAACCTTAAACGAAGTTTAATTATTTTAATAAATTGCAATGGCACTTAGGCAAATATTGTTCAACCAGTCAGTTGAAAAAAACTTTCTTGCCACAGCGGGGATTTGAACCCTCGTCTTTTGACGCAGAAGTCTGAAAGCATAACCTCTCGGCCAAAGTTGTTATACGTCAAAACTCTTTCAATAGTTGTACTATAGTTGTACTACATCATTCGAGCAACAGTATCATTTGAATGAATAGATCTTTTGAACGAGCTCTGGAAGAATAAAGACTTTGGCCGAGTGGTTATGCTTTTAGGATTCTGCGTCAAAGAATGCGGGTTCAAATCCCCGCTGTAGCACGGAAGTTTTTTCAACTGATTGGTTGAAAAATCTTTATCTACGTGTCACTGCGATTTATTAAAATAATTAAACCTTTTTTAAGGATTAAAGTAATATTATAAAATATGATAAAAATATTATAGAAATTTTAATAAATATTACATTAATATTATTTTAGCCGGACATATAATAGTCATACAATATTAAAATAATATTATTTCATATTAAAAAATATTTTTAAGAATATGCCTAAAATATTTCTAAAATATTATTTAATATTACTTAATATTTTTCACTGATAGGGGAGGAGTTCTACTTCCTGAAGCAGACAACATTTTTCAAATAGAAAAATATGTAATTCAATTGTGAAAGCATGATATCATTCGTATCAACCAGTTTTATATCTTCGACATCCGCAAAATCTTATTATCACGAAACTTTTGTACATTTGGTCATTTTTAGTTTTCCATTTTTAAAATGGAAACCCCTTTGAGTCAGTTATTCAAGGGGTTGTCTAAATTGAAAATAGAAAAAATGGCAGAATGGCACAGAAAATCTCATTCATCCAAAACTGAACTTGATGTCGAATGCAGAATCTTGAAACAGCGAATTCTGCTGGATCAGCTACAAATTCTACTGGCTCAGAATTGTTAACATTCTTGCTTTCTACATCACATTTGTTTTTGGATCAAATGGATGGCATTTTCCCCTCCATGATTGATTATTTCAAACCCCGTTCATTTTTCATTGTTTGCCTGTGGTTTTCCTAACGATGTATCTTCGATCGTTCCGACCTTTTGACACGCTGACATCGAAGACACCCTGGTCGAACCTTTTTAAATTCAATTATTAGCATGCAGTGGAAAATGGCGTCTTCCTTCCAGCCTCCGTAGTTTAAAGCGGTTTTAGTGCGCCAAGAGCCTCGACCCCGAGGTATTTTCGCCACAAGCCCGTCATACTCCACCACGGGGCCAATCTCTTTGGCATGCTCGAACTACCCTTGGGCGACGCATAGTTTTACAAATATTCCGTCCTTGTCGACGACTGGTTAATATTCCCGGGACATGGGTGCGACGGAGAGCGCATTATTAGAGC
This sequence comes from Ceratoteleas bidentatus, assembly GCA_022817645.1. NCBI lineage: Eukaryota > Metazoa > Arthropoda > Insecta > Hymenoptera > Scelionidae > Ceratoteleas > Ceratoteleas bidentatus. The sequence continues at coordinate 10,684 of JABFPB010003866.1, read as the reverse complement.
CGCTGTAAGACGCGCAGGCTTTATGCCCCGAGACACACGGCAAAAATCAAAGCCCGATCCTCGCTCGCCTTTGATCCCCGATATTCCGTGCGCGCAGATGCCAATTCGGTTATTTCGCTTTTTTGTCGCTCATTTTCATTTTAATCGAACGCCCCGTGACGCTCGACAGAAGAGTAATCTCACGCTCGTCCTTGCGAATCGGAATAATCGAACGAACTGCGGCGTAATGAAAAACGAATTCGCGGGGCAGATCGGGGAAGAGCTTTTTGGGTGAGGGAGGAAGTCGAGCTGTGGATCATTTTGAAGGTTGAAGTGGAAGAACGACTGTGATTAGAGTGGAGAAATTGAACATTGCAGTTTTAGTAACGATTGTGAAAGTGGATCTTTGGATGAAAATAGAAGCTTTTGAAATTGCAAAAATTGTTTAGTTGCAAGTATTGTTAGAGTTGTTTTAAGACAATATTGCACAGTGTTAAAATAAGTCAGCCACTGTAAGTCAGATTCAGTTATGAAAAGTAAAAAGTAGTCTTTAATAAAGTTATGTAAGTTTGCAAGAAAATACAGATGTCGCGCAAATAATTTATTTGAAGAAATCCTTTTTAGGTTAGGAAGTCGTAAACGTCGTGAAAACGTAATTCTAGGAAAGAATGAGTTATTTTAAGATTGCATCACTGCTCATTTCTTTACAAATTCTTACAAGTTTTTTTATACTCTTTCAGTCTCATGCAGGTTATTTCAGGCCATTTGTCAGTTTTTAATGCTTTCCTTATTGCTTTATAACACACTTACAAAAAGATACATCGTAGAACTATCTAGATAAACAGGAAAACCGAACCTAAGCCCTAATAATCTTATGACGCAAATTCAATAAACAATTATTTGCACCAAAATCCAACAGCGAATCTACATCATGATCTCAGTCACGCGTAAAATTATTCCTAATTTGAATTAACTCCTGGAGACAAGACTCCTTTTTGTTAATTGTTCCCTGATATTTACACGGACCTAAAAACTGTGTCTTCGCAAGCAAGTACACACAATTTACTGCCCGGTCAATGTGACCATGCAAAAACACGTCTCCCGGCCATCCGCGACGATAACATCTTGCCGAATCGAGCGGACTTAAAAAAGACAGCCTACTTTAATCCCTTGTTTATGGTCCAGGCAACATTTCACCGCTCTGCATTACTTACCACAAAAAACACCCCGCATTTATTCTCGGAATAGAAACGTGTTCGACGATACAATCCAAACATTCTTATTCTCCATTTACTCCAAAACAAGTTGCATCAATTTTAGAACTCTTATCCTGCAAAATCACGTACTTTATTTGATACTTTGATAGTTATGTTTGCAGTTTTTCTATATTCATGTGTTTATATAAATAACCTTAGCAGGAACACTTATATTCAGTCTTTTCTAAATCATATGGTATGAAAACAAATAAATAGTTCTAAAAAGGTACAAACGTTTTCAGAAACAAATACTTCTGGTTTAAATGGTTCCCCCACTATTCCTTAAATTAAGACATTAAATCTAGTCAATCTAACCAAACACATCTTTTTATTAAAATCCACGTACTCTGTGAACAGCATAATTAAGAGCTGAAAAGCGACGTCACTCGTGATCGGACAAATCAGCGGCACTTTAAATTCCAAACTTAGTTATTATTCGTCGTACGGTGCAAGTGTATTGTGCTCGAAGTTATTTTAGAAGAGAAAAGTCGCGATAACCTGCAGTGCCACATTATACGGCATCCATTTGAACCCGGAATCTTTAGACCTGGCCAAGTCCGCAACGGTGAATTATAATATGGTAATAGAACGTTTATGATCCTGCTTAAAAATCTATCGCGCTGCTGCTACATAAACGTCAACGAACGAGAATCGCGAAAAACGATGGACTTGCATTATGTAGATCCCGAACGACGGGAAGGACGAGTTAAAAACGGACATTACAAGTTTATTGTTAATTAATTCGAGAGGCATTTTAACGTATTGGTACAGGAATACAAAATTCGGACGGATTTAGTCTACTTTACCGACAGAGGAAAATCGCGGGAAATGCCTCTTTCACTCGTGGCTGAAATTATTTAAATGATGTTTAATTCCAGCTATATCAGCAGTTTAAAAACATAAGGAGATCTCAGAAAGTATCGAAAGAATACTTGAACGAAAGAACTGACCGCTTAGCTGTCCAGATTAAAACTTAAACACGTGGTTTCGCGGGATAAGAAGTGTCAACTATCAATTACAGAAATCCCAAGTCGTGAGACAAAACGGCGAAACTTGGCCGGGAGAAACTTATGTGAAATTTAAAAACCAAAATGAAAGTTAAATCCCGAAACAACTTCTTTTGGCAATGCCACACTGAAAAATTCCAAAAATGTTTCATCCGTCTCGTTTCCACAACTTTGACGCTTAAAAACGAAATCAAGAACGCGACCGAAAAACGAGCAAAATAACTAAATTACTAAATAATAATCCCGACTCCATTTGTATGCAAAGTAACCGGGAATTGTCCTCATTTGCATGACTTTTTGTCGAAATCGAAAATTGCCGAAAAGCGCGGAGAAATTCGAAAATTGCCACTTTCGCTTCGTCAATCGAAAGAGGTGCCGTAAACGCTCGAAAAAATGCATTAAACCCGCTGACACATTTCAAAAGTTCGGCCAAGCTGCAATCGCGAAACAAAACGAAAGTGGGAGATGCATTTAAATTAAGCGCGATGCTATAAGTTTGTTGACGTTCCGAGTAAATTATGGCTGATCCCGGGGGTTTAAAAGCCCAGGAGAATATGTCGACTGGCGTGTAATTTGTGTTTACAATGGCGTGGTATTAAAGAGTTACTTTTATCCGATGCGCTGTGCGCCGTCAAAGAAAAATTCCTCGCCGGATATCGAGGAAGCACTTATTTGAATAATAATTGCGGTGCAGAGATCATTCCAACTTATGCCCTGATTCGAACGGTATTGACTCCATTGATGCGTGGTGTACGTTGCCTCCAATTTCTCCTCGGCATTAATTATATCGGCATACAGATTCATCTAATTTGAAAAAATAAACCTTTTGAAAATATCGAAGTGAACTGAAACGAAATTTAATGAATTTTATGCAATTTCGTCGTAATAGAAATAACGGTTTTAAATAAATTATCGTAATTTATATCGACATAATTTAATTGCTGGATAATTTTTCAGTAATTCGATCAGCTCCGACGTTCGTTGCATCGGCTAAAGGTCGCGTTGCGGATTTCTGAAAACAGCGCGCCAGAAAATTGTCGTCTGAAATGTCAAAAATTTATTGCCACGCGGTCGGCTTTATCACGTAAAAGAAAGGGGAATATGCATTTTTCTCTGGCAAACTCTACCGGGCGTCCTTTATATCGCGCTCGAGAGTTTAATAGAAAAATGAATACCATGAGCAATTTCAGACGACGCCGCCATACATCAGTTTGATACTTATTACTTGGGAAAAATGATTTCGAAATGAACGCGCGCGCGCTGCTTTGCGTATCGAAAATAACGTGCCGCCGCGAGTTTCATCTCATCCAATTTGTGGGTAATGAAATGCCGGAAACTTTGCGTCAAAATTGATTCCCGGCATCAATCTTATTGATGGCAGCGCGAAAAAAAGCGAGAGCCCGCTGTCTTGGCGAACTATCCGCTTCTGAAGCCATTTTTCAGGGATAAAAAATGAGCACCAAGTGCGTTATGACACGCGCGCTTTGACGGATTTAATTCACCGGATCAATCGAGGATGCGGTTTGGTTTATTCATCGGAAGTGACTTAAACAATTTGACATGTCCACTGCGATATGCCGAATTGTAAAAATGTTTAACTGATGCGTAAATATTTTCATGCATCAGTTAAACATTTTATAAATGGATTTAACACAAATAAAAAAAGAAATAAAAATTTTATATGGATATATTCTCCTGGGGCAAAAATGCGTTATTGTCTGAAAGCGGCATATTTCATTCTGCTCCTTGGCGAAATGCGAGTCATGGTGGCTAAACGATCGACCCCTTGGCGCGACGCAGTTAGTTGCAAAGGGCACGAGAAGGGACGCCATTAAAGCCACGAGGCTACTGAATTCAACGGCTCCGACTCCGAACTCGGGATAAAAGGAGCTGTCGTGTAAGTGGTCGCCCGCTTCTCCTCCGGAGAAGCTGCCCCCTTCCCCCTCTTACCGCGTTCCATCCCCAGCAGGTATACGAAAACGTGTATATATGGGTACAAGTCTGCGTTCACCCGTATTTACACTCCAAAAAACAACATACCCGGGGACAAAAAGAATTTTCATTCGGACGGCGATCTTCGCTGTATAATAATAATTTCTCGCGGACAAAGGCCGTTCATTGTGGAGAGATGATTATGTCGTTTTGTGCGAAACTTTTTTTTTTGTCTTATCAACCGACATTTTTTACCCGGCAAAATTCGTGGCGAAAACAGAAGAGGCATCTTCGGAGGAACATTTAAAGAAAAACTTATGGCCTCTCGAAAGCGAATTTTATTTTCGAGAAAAACGTTCGAAAAGTTTATTAAGGGTGCTCGTAAGTTTGATATTTCACTTTAAGAGAAGTGACAAATAAGAGACAAACTAGCCGATTAAAGAAGAAGTGCGGAACAATGATGACAAGAAGGTCTTCTTTTTCTCGCTGCAGGCTTAATTAATAATTGCCACCAATTAGCGACAAAACGCAAACGCGTCAATTTTTCTCCAAGAAGCGCCGAGAAAGAATCCTCGCGGAGGCGTGAAATTGCCAACAAAATGGAAGGAATCGCGCAGTTTGGTCTCGTCTTACGTATTTACTTGCGAAAAGTTCGTTTGGCGCAGCCGAGCGCCAATTAAGAGTTCCGAAAAATCCACAACAGGAGGACCGGCCTGATCAGATAACACGCTCCAGTTTCACTCAAATAATTATTACCACGCTTAAGCGCGAAACTTTCGCATGAATTATGTAACGCCCATTGTCCCCCAAGTTTCGTTATTCTTCAATTGGTAATGTCTCGTCTCGAAAATTCGTTGTTTATAGAACCCTTATCAAACCCATTTTCGACCGGGTTAATCCGAACTCACTTTAATTAATTACCTCAGTTTAATGTATCCCTTCTTGAGCACAGTGTAAAAAAACATCTCGTTTCGCGCAAATGGATTAAATTCACTTTAACTTAATCAGATTTTATTTTCACTAAACACTAATTCTTTTCCCAGAGAAAGGTTTTCTTTTTTCCGAAAGCATTACTCTCTAAATCTACAACAAATCCCTACGTATTTGTTTACTAATGTTGCTCGAAGGTATTGCCAACTTTTTGCCGTTCAATCGCATATCAATCCTTTACCAGCGATTGCGCAACGATGCACGCCAAACAGCATTTTAAAGCAGCCAATTGCGCGTACGTCGCAGCGTAATGCACCATAATGACGATACTAAATTGAAAGAATGTAAGGAATGGTTCGCGGGACTCCGTTCCATTTGAGCCGCAGAATCCTCGCCGCAGCTTATCTTTAATTTGCGATTTCTTTCGTTCGCTCGCAGTCATCATAACGCAAAGACAAAGCACAATTTCATTTCGTTTGAAAGCGCCTCCACGTTACGTAATTTCCCCATTCGGCTCGTCTAGCATCTTCTCAACACGCCTTTGTCGTCAAACGCATCGCGCAGCTGCTACCCGCCGTTGATATTCAGAGCACATCGTTTAGCAATAATTCGATAATCGATACGCAAAACTCCGCAAAACGGCAAATCGCTCGAATCACGTCTCACGAAAAAGCCGATCCTCTTGGCGCAAGGGGAAATCTCGTTGGCAAACATTTCGCGTCGCACCCATTCAAAGCTGTCCAATCGTTTTGTCATGCAAATAACCCGCGGAGAAATAACTCTCGAGCGAAACGAGCGGGAGACGCGGGATCGCGTCCGATCGAACGTTGACCCACATCACTTGCCTTACAAATGAGATTGCGCGACGGCGACGTAATTGGCTCGCAACTCCAAGTCGCGCGTAAAACTTGGGTTTACTACTTATTTCGATTGTTTTACGATACATTGAGTCGTGCCACTTGGTTTTCGCGTCGCCGCTTAATGAAGATAAATAAACATGCGGGGTCACAGTTTTACGCGCCACGTTGTTACCCGGAGTGCCGCGCCGAACGCTGACTTGCTCCACTCGGCTCGACAGAAACTGCCGTTTCGTATTATTCAAATGCCGGGGTTAGTGCACCCAACGCTGCAATAAGCCGTCGCACTTGGCGCGAAGTTAACGTCATCGCAATTGTCCGCCGAAGCGCTGACCTGTGCTACTGCGCGCTTTTTACGCCGAACGAAACATCGACTCGTTTCTTCGACTCTTCGTTCAGAATTAACGTTCGAAATTCCCGCGGGTCTGATCGCCGCTGAACCGCGATAACGCCCCCTAGGAGAGCGCCGGCGAAACTTTCGGCGCTTAATGTCGCGGTAACGGCCCGTCTTACGCGAGATTACACTTTCGCCGATTAAGATTTTATCCTCGCGACTTTGAACTATAATTGCGCGACGGCGAAATAACCGTCGCGGGGGCGCGAAAAAGGCCGCGCGGCGGCGCTTTGTTCGTTTGATCCGCGATTACTCGATTCCGCTCTATTAAACCTTCTGCGGCGCAGCGAGCCGGCGACGCGACTTAAAAAAGCGGCGGCCGCTTTTTTTCGCGCCTACCGGCGAAAAAGCCGGGTTAATGTCAATTTTCGCGGTGCGCCCTTTGAACCTCGAATAATTCAGATTTATGAGTGAGTCGCTCTTGAAGGGCCGCAGCGTTCATTGAATTTCCGCGAGGTAATTGATCGAGGGTAATCGGGAAATCGTACTGAAAGAGGGCGGTGTTGATTTCCGGCTCGGAGAAAAATCATTCGTGAAGATAGCCACAATTGTGGTACCCATTACCATAATTAATGATTAAATATGGACAGCTATTTACTTTAGAAAATATTATCACAACTGTAGAAAATGTAAACACAAAATGCGTACCCAAACATATAAAGTTTGGTAGAATTAACCTCAGTCTGTTTCCTACATGACTATAGTAAATGAAGCAAGTCAGTTTCTCTCCGTGCGACCCCGTTTTCGATCCAGTCGAACCGATTTTTTAATTCGATTCGACGAAAAAATCAGCCCAGTAACGTTGAATTTAATCGCGTCGTTTATTTGCGTACTCATTTAAATGTTGCATGCGCGAGTCCAATACCTGGCGAATTAAATTGCGTTGATTCGCGTTAATTCGACGAAACGCGTGTATTTGGCGCGCAAATTTATATCGCGAAATAACGTTACGCGCTGTAACGAACAAGATAATTTATTAATTGCTCGAGTTAGGCTCGCTAACGAATCGCGTTAACCATGTCGATATCAATTGCGCTCGGGCACAATTGTAACAGGTTACAATTGTAACTCGGTTGTCGTGCGAACGAGTTTTGAAAATCGCATGAGCCCTGGGATCGAGTTTTGCGCGTAACACGCCGGATCGCCGCACGGAATAATTCGGTGCGCTTAGATTTACGAGCCGATGCCGACGCGAGATCACTTTTCCATCATCAGCGTCAATTCCCGATGTACCGCGTGGGGCCATCGTTTTTCAACGGTTATCTGCGACGCCGAGAAAAATGATGTTGCGTCCGCGAGCCATTTTTCTTCGAGAAGTGTCCGGCGAGACGAGTAGAAAATTAAAATAAAAACAGCCCGGCTGCACGACCAAGTACTGCATTTGACTCGCTTTTGCCCAATTACATTGCCGAGCGTCTTTGCGACGTCGTTTCATGGGGAAAACGGTGCGACGAAATTTGAGTGCATGAACTTAAGCTTAAGGTAAAGGTATACTAAGTGTAAAGCCAATGTATGGAGAAGTGGAATAAAATGGGTTTCTTTCTACACGTTTACCTCAGGTTTTTATTTCAATTTTTATTTTATTCATAATTATTAGAGTAAAATTACTTTCGAAACGGTCACTTATTAAAATACTTATCTCGTAAAATAAGATTTTATATTTATACTACTAAGAAAACCACCCACAAAATCCATATACATATTGGAATCCTGATTAAAATTCATGTTGTAATGTCATTTAATATATCGTATACACAAATTCAAGTACCGTATATTAAACTTAATGCAACATTTTAATAGATATATTAATTTTAATAGATGTATATAAACTCATTGCAGGTGCAGGCTTTCGCCTCTACTTAGGGCAAAAGGAAAAATGTATTTAATTTGTCAGATAGTAATGCATAAATAATAAACCATTTAATGTAAATTTTAATTTAATTGAATGAACATTTTAAAATGACTGGAAGTGGTTATCGTTTGCAAATACAGTTTCAATTTCAATTCCATATTAAACATCGTGTAATAAATAACGACATTTTACACAAACATTTTAAAAAATTACATATGTTTTTTTTATATTCTAAAATTATGTAATTTCCAATACACCCGTATCTTAAAAATGTATGTAATTTACAAACATTTTTAAGAATGTATGTACAGAATAAATATTGTGGTATAATAACAATAAGTTTTAAAATATAAATGAAAACAAAATTAATAAGAAATAAGTTGAAGAAATTAAGTTTTATACACGCTCAGTGATTTTAAATTACATTGGACAGTATTAACTATTGACAATTAATATTCAACTAAAATTACTCGTTGAATGGAAAGTCTTTGATTTTTCAACTTCTGATCATTCTCTTTCTATCCAGTTTATTTTCCACAACAATAAACGTTCTATAATAATAATAGGTACAATTCATGTGTTCTACCCAAATACTAAATCCTAACTATAAAATCTTTACTCTTCCATTAATCTTTGAACCAATACTTTAACTAAAATTTCAACACCATCACTTTAAAGACATCCTATCTCAACAACCGTTTGACCCAACATTAACTTTGCAGCCTTCAAACTCTCCGACATTGACATACGAAACATTTAATTCGAAACTGCGTTTCAAGTCGAAGCGTCGCAAGTCCCAAAGAAACTTTGGCATCCGTCGAAGACGGTCGAAAACAAAGCGCCTCACACCCCTAAGTTACCCGGAAATGACCGAAACCGTCCGTCAATAATTTACATTCGTCCTTCTCATATTTATAACCTCGCTCACAGGACAAAGACATCGACGCGGAGAAACCGGCACCTGATAGAGATATCTTTTTACTCGACGAGCGAAACGCGCGCAGATGGAGATGTTGAATATTTATCGGGTTTGGATAAATGTTTGGTGGAGTCAGCGAAACGCGTATTTACCGTGACCGGAAACGCCCGCGACTCGAAGAATGTTTCGGACGCGACGCGATTATTCATTATAAGCGACTTTTTGCCCGGGTACAATTATCGTGGCATTTTATTGGATCGCGCGCGAATTACTGTAATCCAATCGTATCCGAATGTTAATTGCAAGGCGAAATGAAATGCCGCATTTTTATCGCCGGGATTGTCGGTTTATTATGAAATTGAATCATTTGTATTGGCCGCGTCGTTAAATTACAATTAGACTCGATTAAATTCGCACTGTAAACGCGAGTTATTTATTGACGAGGATAATCGCGTTTTGTTCGGCTTTATTGCAGAAGTGTGTCAGTCGAAATGGGCATGGCGAAGTGATTATTGAATATCGTTGGGGTAAATAAGGAGTTTGCCGGCCGTCTTTCCAGGCGAAAAAGTGCGTCGCGAAATGCGTATTAAGTCACACTCCAACTCCGGTAATCTTAATTGAAGTTGGAGCGCGATTTGCCGGAGCAATATGAAACAGCTCAAGTTTCGCAAATTCAATGACTATGTCGCAATTGCCGGAATCGCAGTTTTGGCCAATTCCATAGATAAATGCCGATGTCTGAATGGTTATCGTGCTTCAAACGGCAAATGCGACTTGCTGTTTGGTTTTAACGACCTTTACGCGCGGTGTTAATTTAGTTGCAATCGAGGATGTAATTGAAATAAGTCAACACGGTACTCGGGCAAGAAATCCCTGAATGAGTAATTTCGAAAATCAATCCGGTAAGTCAAAGAAAAAAGTTTCCTCGTCGGTCAAATAAGATTAAGGATACTTAATCTGGTGATGGTGTGGTATTTCTCGGGAGAAGGGAAATACACTTATATAATATATATGATAAATTAGATTTATTTTTGAATATTCTTCTAATTATTGTTATAACTTGTTTCCTAATTCCTTGAAATATTATAAAACCTTATTTAAATATGCTTACAATCTTCAATATTTACTTTTTAAATGTTTGAAGTTGAAACTACTTTTTTGGTAAAACACAATGCAGCGAAACTTTCAATTCCCATCGAATTTCGTTTTTGGAAATCATAACTTATTGTTGAATGCATTTTCTACAATCTCGTCGATGAAAATGTTATATATTATAAACTATTGACGTTTGATGTTATTACAATGTGGAATTTCAACATGTTGATGTGATGAATTTATACAAAATGCTATGAAGAATAGGTTACGACTTCAAAACGAAATTCAATTGAAATGATAAGTTTTGCTGAATATTTTTATAAAAAAAAAATATAGATTCACTTCAAGTATTAACAAATAGGTATTATTCGGTATGAATAATGTGAAAATATCGTATTATGATATCTCTTGTATTATTATTAATTCATTAATAATAATAATTGAGGCGTAATTTAATAAGTTT
>JABFPB010003865.1:0-16064 GCA_022817645.1 Ceratoteleas bidentatus | reverse complement strand
TGAAGTGTACTAAATTTGAAGAAATCGGATGAAAATTGAGGTCAATAAATTACGTCAAAAATATTTTTTTAATTATTTTAACTAATAAAAGGGGAGGGGGAATATTTTTTGGAGGTTTCGTTCAATTTTCTTTTTATATTGATAAATATGAACAAAATATCGAAATTTCAAGTCATTCGGATGAAAATTACGGATTTTAGCCATTTGGGTTGCACCTCTCCTTAAGGTCAAGTTTCAAGCGTGATTACAGATTTTTTAAATTACGACTAAATACGTGGATCTCCATTTAACGACCATAGCGCGAATCTCTCACTTTTTTTATACACCCAAAACACAGCACAATTTTAATCTATAATTAATTGCAGAAGATTAATGAATCCGCTTTTTCGAGGTGGGAAAAACGCGGAATCATTAATTGTCTAAACCCGTTGTTTGCAGACGTTGTAACATTAAGTAATCATTTTTTATAAACGAATTCTAGGGAAGTTTGTTTTATTCTAACCTGCAACTCTAACCTAAAATCTTTTTCTGTCACAACGTGTTAGGGTGTGAGCAATTAAGATTATTAAACTTTATAACATTATTGCAATGTAACTATGCTGACAATATTGTTCATATATTGCCAGAATCTTCGAAAAAAATATAGAAATTAGTTTTTTTTGTTAAGTTATCTACTGTTATACTCGAAATATGGAAAAAAAGTATAAAACCCTACGTCCATACTTTTTGCAATAAACAAAAAAACATAATTTAAAAATTATTTTCTGAAAAACTATATAGACCAAAAATCTGGAAAAAAAAACCTGAAAGATCTTTCTGAAGGGTGTATACTTCCAAAATTTGAACCGTTTCTTCACAGTTTCGTTTATGTAAAGAACGTCCTTATAACTTGGCTTGAGCGGCGATTTCCAAAATGTTCCGAAAACAATTGTCGAATTTCCAAGTGGCACGCAAACAGTGGCGGAAAAAGTCGCGAAAACCGGATCGATACGCCCGAGACGCTGCAAAATCGCAACGTTTTCCCCTCTTTAAAATAAAGCACACGCTCGCGCGAGATTCGGTTTCAATGTTCATCCCCGGTCTCTTAGGTTTCTGCTCGCGTTAGCGCGAATTGACGTTTGCGCGCGGCGAACTTGTGAAAAGAACAACGAATATCTAGTGACGGTAATGCCGTAAAGACCCGGCAGTGACAGAAACATCAAAGAAAACCGATCGACGGAACCGAAACAACCCTCTCGGCAGTCGCATAAAAGACTGCAACTTGCAACGTGGATTTCTCTTTGTCAGATCTCGCGGAAGTAATGGCCTTTGCTAAACGAAAGTAAATGCAACAAAATATGCATTGCGCGTCAAATTTTAACGCCCCGGCGAATTTGTAACTTAATACGCGCGAGACGCTGAGTCTCCTTTTTCCAGTGCGTTTGTTATCATTATTTTTTCGGTTGTTCACAAAGCGTGAAAAAGAATGATAATTAAGAAGGGACGTAACTTTTTTCACGACTCGCATTTTTCTTGAAGGAATAACGAGTTTGCATTAAATTTGCGTTATTTGCAAAGTGATGTCATGAGGAAATGAAGAGTCCGAACGAGGCTGAAGGTTGGCATAAAAGTTCGAATTTTGATATTTCAGAATTTTCCGAAAAATCTACTTTTCAATCGATTTTTTTGCGGTACATTTGTTTAGATGACTTTTGATCATGAAAACTGAAATAAATTGAGTATTTCTGAATATGTTTGAGTACCTCTGAAAATATTAAAAATCTATGAACGTTCTGAAAATAACTAAAAAGATTTGAAAATCTATGAAAAGTTCTGAACTTTTGTAGCAAGTTATGGTAATATCTGAATATAAAGTCTGTTTCCGCCTGACAACTCACGAGAATTGTTTATTTCTTCGATATCCTCGTTTAACTCTTCATTGGTCAAAGAAGTGCCTCGTCATAATAAGCGTTTTCAAAATCAAACGCTTCCACTTCAAACCCGTCAATCTCGCTGCAATTTCGTCCGCAAACGCGTAACAAATATTTCGGCGATTTAAATTTCATTAAAACCCGCCCGTATCCCGTTAACGATCCGACCACCTTAATAAATGGCGGAGCGTAAAAGCTACACAACGAAATTTCCGTAAAACGACTGTTCGTTAATCTAAAACAGGTAACATTAAAATTGTCACGACTCGTGACGAAGAGGAATCGCATCGAAATTACGACACATTACAATATAATATTGTCGCCATTAAACGTGGCGTGACGGCACCGCGGCGTTATAAAATTTACCACGCTAATACCAGCGATCACTTTTAATGACGGCAGAAATTAAAACGGGCTTTTTCGCGCACGCGCACGGCACCGCTTCATGATTATCCGGCGACGATCTTCCGGGCATTCATCATCGTAATAACCGAGAAGGTGACAAGCATGGTTACGACAAAGTGCGCCTCTGATGAGTCCGCGAAAATCAATACGCGGCGTTGTCATTTTTTGAATGGCACCGGAATTTTACGAGGAAACGTTTTTCGTACAGCTTTCACGAAAAGTTCTAAAAATTCGAAAAATTTCGGAGATTTTAAACTTTTCAAAATCTTTGTAAGATTCTGGAAATGTTTGAAATTGTAGAATATTTGGGAAACTGAGAAAACGTTTGAGAAATTCTGAAAAATGGTGAGAATATATGCATTTTTGTGAATTTTGAAAACAAATTCTGGAAATGTGAGAAATTAAATAAACGTAAAATTTGTCTTTATAAAATTCTATAAAGAAATTGATAAATTCAAAGATGAACTAAAGTTATACTACTGATCCAAAATTATATATCGAATTTACAACACTTAATTCGATGGTATATAGAACTTTATTTATTCAAAATAACCAAAAATTAACTCTAATATTAAAAAAAATAATTGCACAAATTCTCAAAAACTTTGCAAAAACTTGGATATTAAAAAAAAATGTTTTGAATGTTTTCAAACATTCAAATTTGTTTCTTATTACTACAGTTTTTTTAATTCCTTTTTTTCACTAAATACACTCAGCGGAAACATTCTTTTCAGGACACATCTAATGACATGTCGACTAAACGTTTCACATCTGCAAGTCAATCGCGATGAGATTAGTCGAACAAAAACTCTAAGCCAAACTCATCGCACACTTTGTAGTCATGCGAAATGTAGTTGGAGCAACATTTTTTTCTGCATACGTCCGACTGTGAGAGTCAAATTGACAACGAGATGATTGCACTTGACACACGTATTGACGTTGCAAGTCTCGGTTCTACGAGTTAACGACTTTGTAGGTCATTCAACCTCGACGACAAGGCAGCTTTATGTTGGAGCAACATAAAAGTAACCTCAAGAGCTTCGTTTCTCGGGCGAACAAAAAAGGGGGCAGAAAAATAAATGGCTCACTGTAGAAATGACACGCTGATTTTCAAGTGTCAAGTCTCGATGGAACAGTGCGTTCGGTGTCAATTTTTTATTAGTTTAGTGCTAAAAACACAAAATGTATCATTTTTATCCTGAATATTATTAGTTTTATTATTATTTACTATTTTAATTATTTTAAAACATAATAAAAAAATCTAAAAAATAGAATAGAATATAAATAATATGATACATTATTTTAATGACACAATAGTTATTTTAATTTATTTATTTTTAGATTTATTAATTTTTTTAAATACAAAGACTGTTTAATAAAATATAAATGCAGTTTTTTAAATATAATTTTTAAGCATTATTAAGTCAGAAAAATTTAAACGTGAAAAATCATGTCGACAGAAACGGAAGCACCGATTGGTGCTCATTAGGGAGGATCATTCGGCGTTCGGGGCCGTAAATTAAAAACTTCACGAGGTCGATAAAGAAGGAATTCAAATAGGTTCGACGTGCTCTTAATGCCGCGGAAATTTCGCTCGCACCTGCCGCAAAGTTACGACTTTTTAAATTCAGTTGATGTATGCACTTTATTTGGACAAGAGAGCGAGGACGTATTCCATCAGAAATGCCGCATGTGGCGGCAATTTGAATTTTAAATCAAGTCAATTTGGACATGCTCCTCTGACTTTCGACAAAAATTATCGAAATATAATTATACTTCGAAACTGTCCGAATGACGAATGTACGAATTTCTTGACGTCGAAATGACGGTTTACTAAGTCGTGTTATATATACCATTTGACGTAATAAATAATAAAAACGAAAAAAAAGACAGTAGGATCTTTCTTACAGCATTTGCAGTTTTTTTAGTAAAAAGATGCACGACTCGTTTTGACGGATCGAATTTTAAATACTCCGGAATATCGATTTAATTAAGTTCCTCCGGAGAGAAGGACAGCGACGGCAAAAAATTTGCCGCACGAATGTGCTCGCAAACACGCGAGCCATTTTCGGTTGTTTTTATTGGCTCAACGTGTTGCACTTTCGAACGCATTATGACGTCGCGCGCCCTTATCGCGCGTTCGCAAATATTTTCGCCGCGACGCTAAACAGTCCTTGTAATTACCCGCACAGAATGCCGGAAAAATTTTATTATACCATTATCACACTTCCAGCTTTCGTGTTCGCGTTTTTACCGCATATTTCTAATCGAAGTCGAGATGTTAGGTTATTTTTTGTGTATTTTATTGTAAAAATGATAAAGTGCAACTGAGAATTGAATTGAGTTATTTAAATTCATTTCTGAACGTTTCGTAAACAAAAGAAATTTGCTAGAACTGAAAGAAACGGGATTTTTTGACAAATTTGTTGAGTTTTGACGTTTTTAATTCGTGTTTTTATTTTATAAATGCCGTGTGCTAAAATTCTGTATTCGTTTTGAAGATTAGATCTTATGTTTGGATTCGAAAGAGTTAAGTGAAAATTGCTAGAATGAAATCGAATGAATTATAATTGATATTTTGGTAGATAATTACTGTTCCTAATTATAGATCTGTTTCAAATTGAGTATGATACAAACCAGTTCTACAGTTCTAGTTAATTTTATTCGTTTTTTTAGATTATTTAGAGTGATATGAAAATTGCTAGAGTGAATACAATGAGATATTATTTCCAGATTTTACTACAGATTTTTACTTTTCAAAAATGGAACCTCCTTTATTTGTGTGAATCTTATTTATAATAAAATCAACAACCATTCAAATTTGCTAGAAACAATGCAACGAGATCTTATTTCCAGATTTTACGACTTTTTGACTATTCAGAGTTTTCTTTTCATACAAAATATAACTTATTTTATTTGTGTGATTTGTGTGAATGTTATTCATAATACAATCAACAACGATTCAAATTTGCTAGAAACAATGAAAGTTTCAAACATTTCTGTACACTAATTCAATTCCTCTGTTTCCTTCTATGTAGATTAGAGTGTGATATCTATGAAAGCAGATCAGTTAGCAAGTGTTCCGATACACATTGTACGTGTAGCATATTTAAAATTAATGACGTACGACTTAAAGTCGTGAAGCCCAAGTGTGCGGTACAAATGATGAACGACGTTTTCGCCAGAATCGCGATTTGTATCGCAAGACGCGGGGAGATTTATAACATATCACGTCATACAAATAATTAATTCGGCGGGTAATGTAGCGCGAAAATTGAAATGACGACATTGACGTGGCGCAATTTCGGCAGCGAATGAGTTATTGGCTTCGGCGTTGTTTGTCGGCTTTTTCCGCACGCGTGATATAAGGATTTAGCGACATCTCGTGTTTCATCTTGACAGAATTTAATTTCGACCATCCAGTCCGATTTGCATGGAGATAATGTTTGCCCGGAGACAAGTCATGTATGAGAAATTACCGTGCTTCTTAACGAATTTTAATTAAATTTGTATCAGCGTGTTTGCACGAGCGAAAGACATTTTTTATGCTAAATTACGCGCCGACCCATTTGTATGCAATTTTTATCTGCATTTTGATTTCATCGAACATTTACGTCGCATAATAATGGCCCGATGTGAATCGTTATTCGTTCTAATTTTGTCGAATCAGATCAGAGTCGGACTTTTCTATAAATTAATTTAAACGAGCAACATTGTTCGTATGAAATATGTTTCGCTCGAAAGTTTTGCGACAAAAGAGACGTCGTCTTTCATTATTCAGTTTTTAATGGGTAATCAAAGGCGGAAATAAATGTACTAATTGTAATGTAGCATTATCCGAGTAATAATTCATCATTATCATTTAGTAGTTCAACATTTTAAATCGCCTTTCAAGTAATTCAGTCACCAGTCATTATGCAACGATTTATTGTTATTACGCAATGTGTCATATTAATTTCGTGATCCATATTTCGAATTTCTTCAATCAGTACTTTGTTGTATTATCGTAATTCCTTCAATGAATCGTTTTGAAAGAGACTTTTGATTCATATTACAGTTCAAAGTAATGCCCATGAGTATTGAAACAAGTATGAAATAATGAACAATGCAAATGATTTACATTGCAATTTAGTCACCAATTTTTAAACAAATGCTTCACTGTAAGAATTTTTAATTAACTCCAAAAATCAATAGGAGTTGCCTGAAGTTATTCCACATTAATATAAATTTAAAATGAAAACAAAGAGAAATCCATGATATTCATTAAGTACCATAAAATTATTATATCAATTATATTATATTATTCTCTAAAGTTGATCAAATAAAATCAGATACTCAAACTAACACAATTTTACTTTTACATCAGATTTACATTCAAAGACTAATCGCAATATACAAAGTTGATCAAATTGAGAAATATAGGCCTTTTCTACTTTTATTGTAGCAAATTTTACTTCACTCTATATAATTCTAAAATGAATGCAACTCATCCAAAACGTCCTAAAATTAATTACACGTTTTTGAAACGGAATACACATAGCATCCATGAATATATACTAAACCATATTTATTTTAGCAATTTTTACAGTTGCAAATGTAAAAATTATCCATGAAATATTAGAAAAGTTTAGTCAAACACTGATAAAAATTTAATTTCATCGAATTTAAGAGAAAAATATAATTTAAAAAATGATATTTCGTCACATTCACAATAAATCCTTTACGTCGCGTTCTAGCAACTTTCATTAAACTCTAATATAATAAAAACAAACCTAACTTGCCAAAAACGAAAAACAATCTCGAATATTTTTTTACAACAGAATGATGAATTGAAACTTCATTATATTAAGTTTAACCCCGTCTTTAACTGTAATATTTACTTTACTAATTTTCACCCGAAATAACGCATAAGCCATCGAAAAACTGGCGCAGTTCAGCGTCAGATTTCCTCGGCGAAACTTGCCAAGTGCACAATCGCAACAGCTCTAAAACCCAAGAAAAGTTGGCGAGGAACGGCCCGTCGAAAGGAACTCCGGCCGTTTGCATGATTCTCAAGCGACGATGGCACAATTAGCCGTTATCGGCCGCGCGCGAACCGGAATAAGCCGTCGCCGTATATTCCGATGCGAGTCGCGCAACAAGCGCACTAAGCAGCCAATAACACGAACACGCACGCATTCCGTTTGCTTTTTGCGTTTTTGCGCCGCGCAATCCGGCCGCTTTTTTCTCCGGCCTATCGAAACAGCGACACATTGTCGCGCCTAACACTCGATGTCCGGCGTGCAAAAATGAAAAACAGGTTGCGCGCTATCTCGCCAGACGTCGCCCTTGTCGAACTTTTTTTTGGACGTTTCTTCAAGACGAAATAATCGACGACTTATATGGTATGTGGATAAGTAGGTTTGCTATAATCCGATCAGTTTTTCAAAAGATTTAAAGGGACTTGTAGATTAAGAGGAATGTAAGCAATTTTCAATCAAAGGTACAACTTTCCAAAATAAATTTAATTAATTTAAATAAACGTAAAACTACACTCAGAAAAATTCGTGTAAAATTACACAACTATTAATGTCGTAAAATCACACACCACTAGGGGTGTACAAAATGTTTCACAATTTTGGTGAATTTTACACATTTTGGTGCAATTTCACGCTTTTTGGTGCAGTATCTAATAAATTAATTTATTAATACTAAATTCGTGTAATATTACACGAAAGCGATGTAACTTCACACAACACGCAGTACTTTTAAATCATGCAACGTAAAAGTACACAGTTCAGCTTGTAGATATTATTATTTTAAATATTAATGTAAGGCTGATGGTTGATATTGATGTAATTGCATATTCAACAAATTTATAAATTGTGTTTGAATGAATCTATTTTCAGTTTAATTATGTACCTTGATTTGTCATATTGGCGACATTCAGAACGTTTGGTTACTTTGACCAATATATACGTGTGTAAATTTACGCAACTTGGCGTAAAATTACACGGTGGATGTAATTTTACACTGCGGGTGTAATTTTACGACACTAAACATGGGTTACTAATTACCACGAACTGTCGGTGTGATTTTACACGAATTTTTCTCAGCGTAGTACACCGAATTTCAAATACAAAAAACACCCACAAAACGTCCCGCCCATCAAATTAAACAAATGCCTTCCACTGCGGCGAATTTCTTTACACATTTATTTTTTTTTTGAATTACGTACCGACACTTATCTCGCGGTTGGTTATGAACCGATTCGTTTTCTGTGGCGATTCGTGCGGGTTAGGTGTGGTGGGGGAAGGGGGGGTGGAAGGGGTGGAGAAAACGGTAGGAAAGTCGCGGGACATTTTTCTCTCGTTTTTTCGGAGTCACGCGACACCGGCTATTACGCTTTCTGAAACAATCCCGAACTCGTTATGAATGCAGCGACGCGAGCGCTTGTTTCCTTTGCGAGGGACAAATCACGCGCGCGCGGCCGGGCAAAATCAAACGGAATCGGGAAAAGCAATCTTCCAGTCAGCAGAACGGAGCCGCGCCGATTAATGCCGCGGCTTTTTGTCGGCCGTCGGTTCGGTTGATTGATAGAAATAGTGCGAGCTTCGGTTAGTTAGTTTTATTGTCTATTTTCGGGGCGTTGCGCGAATTAAAGTGGGAGTGGTACTATTTTTTTGACATCAAAAGAGAGGTTTTTCTAGTATTAAGGGTTCAAGAAAAGTGGCGTCCGAAAACATTCGATAAATTTGTGATATATAGGTTGCTAGAGTGATATGTTAAATTTGATAGAATGTGAATATTTTAAAATCGAGGAATATGATATTTTGAACTTGATAGAATATGAATTTTGAAAAGAATAACTTGACTTTTTTACTGTTCAAATAATTTACTTATTCATCACATAGATAGGCGAATTCAATCATTCATTTATTACTATTCTCCTTTTCCACTGAAACTTGCTAATTTCAATGACCAATCAGCAATGCCACAAATGTAACAACTCAATATTCAGTAGCATTGTTAATTCAAAGTTATTTCAATGTAAATTCCCTGCAATTTCTTACCATAAATCAATCTCTCAAACTACTGTCACCGAAATGTTCGCAGAAGTGTAATATCGACAAAATCTCGAACAAAATACCTGCACTTTGTTGAATGTCGAAAATGCGTATTTCAGATTCTCGTTAGAATGTAAACATTTTTTCAACAAACGTGAGTTACATCAGCGACACACTCTAAAAAAGTACGTAAAATTCCACCTAATTTAACGGAAAATTAAGTTATATTTTACGAAAGTTTACAGAAGCGGAAAACATTCGACTCGCAACGTAATATTCCACATTTAGTGGATTTTGTCATTCAATTCGTGAAACAGGTTAACAGTGCATTATTTTGTGTAGGGATTAGTAATTAAATATGTTGTTTTTTTAATTTTGTCATAACACTTTATATGATAATATTTCATATTCGTTTGATTTAACGAAACATTAAGTTCCGTTTAATATTTCGTCCGGATATAGTTCATTCGTGAGATTCAAAATAGGAACTTTACGTGGCAGTTTTCGTATTTGGTGGAAAATTACGTTAAATTTCACGGCAACCAGATTCCGTCATATTTAACGGAATTTTACGCAACCCTTTTTACAGTGTACCATGGGCTGAGAGATCAAGTATTCTATTTGAAAATAACATTTTCACGAAAAGGCTAAAGTGCAAAAATGGCCGAAAGCCACAAACAAGTTATTTTTATTTAAAAAACTACAACATTTGCACTCGCAAACTTCAATGACGCGCATTTCGCGGTGACTTTGTTTGTCGCAAAGACTATTTCATTGTATTTTTATATCACAAATTAAATTAAAAGTAGCGTGCATTCGTTAAAAAAAATATTTGCCGAACTCGTGACAACACGATTCTCTGCCTTTTTTTTCATTACACGAATCATTTTTGGCAAACAAATTCGCTCAAACTTTTGATCAGAATTCGATGTTTGCAAAAGAAATTTCGCAAATGTTATTCAACTTTGGAATCCTCGCGAATGAAAGACTTTTTCAATTTAGAAATATCTCTCAATCGAAGTAAAAATTATGTTTTGTTTTATGTTTTGTTTTAAGAATATGATATTCTGTGTTGGTTGGGTAACTAAAGAGAATTTCAAAAGTATATGCAAGCATGTGAAAATTGCTAGAATAAAAGTAACTGGTGGTATGTAAATGTTAGGAGTTTAGTTTATTTCCACCTGTAATTCCAAATTTATTTGTTTCAGATTATTTCAAATTTAATTTAGAACTTTTTAAAACTTTGTAAAAAGTTAATTTAGAACTTTTTAAAACCAACTGAAATTTGCTAAGTTGAAAGTTGAAGCTTTGCAATTTGGGATGCTATTGTAAATCTACAACAGTATAGTTACTGACTTTTTCAGTTAAGATGTATCTTGGACAAGACGAGTATTTTGGTCTTTGACCACATCAGATAGTCATTTTGGAATTTTTCATAACCAGAAATTTGCTAGAGTTCATTTTGTAAATTTTATTAATTCGTGTCTTGTTTGTGTTTCTATTATGAATTTTGAATAATGTAGTTTATCACTATTTGAATAACAAAAATGTATGTCCTGAATTTTCTAGGATTCAGTGAAATTTGCAAGAGTGAAAGCGATAAACAATATTTCACAACATTTATTATCAATACATCCCTTTTCGACTAATATTCTAATAGGACATGATGTATATTATACACATATTACATGGACATATATACATATAACAGATACATATACTGATGTTCTGTCAGAGTATTTCCGTTCCTTTTTATAAAACTTAAATTCATTTTAGCATTTTTTCCAACCAGACCAAAGTTGCTAGAATGAAACTAACGAGGGACAATGTTTGAAATCCCAAATTTCCAGTACTTAAGGAAATTTCGAAAGTCTCTAATGATTTTTCTAATGATTTTTCTATTCATCTTTTTCGCAAGAAATATTGTTAGCAACAATTTAGCAAAAAATTGATTGCCATTTAGGTTCGGCGGCGAATTTCGTCCCCCGACGGGTGAAAAAAATTTTCATGCTACGCCGAATAACGCAAAGATATCGCCAGCAAACAACGATGGATATCTACCGAGCCGCGGGGGTTTCTCGCGATGAAGAACCGCGAAATACAAAAACAAATGAAGCAAAGTTTTCGCGCGACTCTGTCAGGGAACGTGGGTGTGGGGGGGAGGGGGCTCGGTTCAAGTGTTCCGCGGATGCGAGTAACGAGACGCCGGGGGCGAACCGCCGGGATCGAGGGAATTTTATATTCTTCGTGGGACGCCGCGTTTGGTGTACGTGCAGGGTTTTCGTTGTTTGCGTACGTGTGTTCTGCAAAGACACGAGGCTGTCTGCCGGCGGCCCCGAAATATTCACACTCCGTCGAGAGATGGCGCGAAATTTGGCATTTTGCGAAGGGTTGGGAAAAAAGAATACGCGCATGTTTTTCCAAGGTTTTTCGGTAAGAGGAGATTCGGGTGAGGGGGGGGGGTTATTGAAATATAAAAGGTTCGGGGGGATAAATTTCTTATACCGTTACGTTTTTGTGAGGGAGGCTGTTTTTATTTAACATTAGTGGAATAGTCGAGGTGAAGTGAGCAGAAATGCGAAGGGGAATGTAGGATGTTGGTAATGTGAGACTAGAGTGATGGAAATGTATTTGTTGGGTGGTTTTTATTGTATTGTACATGGGGTGAATGCTGTGTTTATTAGCTTTCAAGCAACAATAGATACTGATAGAAAGATGAAGTTTATACTTTTTGAATTTTTAGATGGGATGTCGATAGGGAGTTCGTCGAGCCAAGTTGTTATGAGCTCATTTTGAGTCGATTTGCAAGCAAACAAATTTTTTTTATGTTTGGTCCACGTTTTTCTAGACCAAAAACTCATTCACACTCCACTCTTACTAACAGATTTCCTTACAACCGAACATAACTGTTTTATGGAAAATGAATTAGCTTTCATTAAATACTATTTTTGTTTGAAAACAATTTTTACTTTTATTACACACATATTGGTATACTTACATAACGAGTTCGTAAGACTATACAATTATTCGTAGCGCGAAAAAGACGGGCCTCGACGCGTCTAATTATGCATTTTTGTTACACTGTTTCGTTTATTTCCAAACTAGTCGAATAAAGATGTTCGGCTCTCAGTACGAAGTAGCCAGTTTGCGAGCAAACCGTGGAATGGTTATGTTTTTTCGTTTCCAAAATATGGAGATGGTGACTAGCTTTCTTGGCCCCTATGGTGGCGATTTATGATATGATTCCCTTGAATGGTTTCAAGAATTCTTTTGTTACTTGGACATTGGATCAGATGTTGAGGAAAAGTCCATTTTTGGGACCATATGGAACCCGCATGGCTCAAGTGTAATACGTTTCTACGAAACAATAACCTCTGTTACTCACTTTACTCCGATTTTTCGTTTGTTTAAACCATTGTTTGAATCAATGAAGGCTTACCTGTAACAAAAAGAAAAAACATTATTGACTATTTTAAGTTTGAAATACCGGAAAAAATAACCTTAAAATCGTCGGAGGAATTGTCAGATTGTTTACATGATACCCTTTCCAAACGAGTTCCAAAACAATCATCAATTTTTTAGAAACAACAGTCTGGTAATAGTGTGGAAGCTGCCTGGCAATAATCTGGGCAACAGTCTGAGACCTTTAAACAATATTCCAGACTCGTTCTTGACCAATTTCCACTACTTCCTACATCCTGAAACTAACCCACCCTTCGCCAATATAGCAACTTCCTGGTCAATGTTTCAACTTGTTTTTAACTGACGGCACGCAAACTAAAATACCACATACAGAATCACCGATATCTCACACAGTCCCACAGACATAACGTCGTTTGACATCAACTGCCGCGATAAGGGAACGACAGAGACGCGTTCGCAATTTCATGGGGATTTACTCGCGTGATCCCGGCGTCGCGATCCCGGCCATGATTGTGCCTTTCCGATGCTGAATCTTGCAAACACCTTATTCCCGGGTACGCCGCGCGCAAACATTGTCTCAATTGCGCGATCAACGAAATAATGTACCGCAAAAGTCGCGAGTCGACGAAAGTCGGCGCGCCACTGTTTTCCGCGCTTCTTTATGGCACGGGATTTGCACAATGTGCGCTTCGAGTGTCAGAAGTAACCTCGCATTTTCATAAAGGAGTCTGCATGGGATTCGACGTTATGGGAGAACGTGATTTCGGGGGTTTATGGCATGGATACTTGATGGTAAGTACGTCAGGAGGACGCTATACTGATTGTACTACTGATTTTTCAGAATTTGTATAATTTTCCGTATTTTAACAGACTCTTTTTAGTCTTAGAGAAAACTATCGCCAGACTTTGCTAATAGTATGTAGAGTCTAGAAGAGACTCTTTCTAGACCAATTATTAAGAAATAAGTTTGCAGAAATTTTCAACATCCTGAAAGTTGCAACAGAACTCGTTTAAAATGCATCAAATTAAAACAAATGTGCCATTAACTTTTATTGTATAGTCTACGCAATAGTTTCAAAAATGGGAGAACATTTTTTAAATTAAAAAAGCAAACAACCTAAAAAAGGCTTACAGAGTATGGCATACTGAAGTTCGGTATAGAAGTTGACATTTTTAAAGCAATTAGAAAAGACCTGTACAATTTTCGTAACTTTTAAATTTTAGCAAATTTTGCAGATTTTTTAAGACTTCAATTCCTTAATGGTCGTGTTGAACTAAAAATGCCGCGCCAATCAAACTAACGCGCCACTTATCGCAAGCTCAGATCAGCGGTAGTTTTGACTCGGCGCACATAACGCGTTTAATACTTCGCTGAAGTTAAGCGGTCATTCATGATCACGTAAAACCTAACGATACATTATGGTATCGTGTAAAATCTGCGTTGCCGGCCGAACCGTAAATTAATCAAGGCGTTAAATCTCAGACGGAGGCGGAGACGTGAAACGAATCGGGCGCAGCGGAAAAACCGCACGTACATTATTTGGGTGCGCGATATTAAGTCATTTCGGCGTAATTGCGCTCGGTCGGTAACTTACCGACGCACTTTGCAGGCTCGTTAATTTTACGAGTTGCTGTATTTTTCGCGCGGGATTTGAATCGCGTCTTAAACTGTTGCGAGCCAACTTTTATCTCGCCGTTGATACGACGCTTCCAACAAACGGGACTATCCTTTCCGCGGCCGGAAAGCGTCGTTCGTTTGGCGCGCGGGATCTGCGATAAGAACAATCGAAATTAATCTAACTTGGCGCGCCGAAATCATTTTCCGCCTCGTTTTTTAGGTTAATTGTGTTTCGCGGATCACGATACAGATGTCGTCGTAAATTTCCGGGGTTTACTCGGGATTTAACCTCACTTTTTGGTTTCGTTGGATGGTAGATAAGTTCTTCTTTACCGATGTGGGCAGACGATAAGTTTTAATGGAATTTTTGTAGATTTATGTGAAAAAAAGTTATATGGAAATCAAATCGGACCATTTCTACCACACATTACTTTTTATATTAGAAATTTTGTTTCAGTATCGCCATTCCGAATTTCGTCGACTAAACACCTCGGGTGTCAATTAAAAAAAAACATTTATCGGCATGGAACGTTGCGTCCGAATTTGAAAACCAATTACGCGCCGCGTCCGGGGACAACGCCGCGCGACGCCATTTGTCCGAAACGAAAATTACACTGCCGGGAGAAATTACGGCGAAATAATTAACACAGTTTTATTGTCGAGTCACAATAATTTGATTACGAAATTCTCCGGGCGCGAGCCGTTCCGTTCCCACGAATATTATGTTTGCACACCCGGGCATAATGTGTCGCGTAAATGTATTATCGTTAATTACGGCGGAGTGAGACGTAACCGGGTCGAGGGAGAAGCGTAATGAAAAATGCTTTTCATTTTTTCATGCGCCTCCGCGTCTTTTTCTAAACGACTCCGGTCAACGATCGCCGCGCACGCAATTTGAACCGCTGTATCTTTACGACCGTTATCTTGTGCTTTATGCCCCATGTATTTATGTTTAAATAAATTCGTAACTTAACATTATTATAAAACACGTCCACAGATTTATTATCGCGGCCCGTATTTTTCGCGCTTTATAGATCGTAAACGCCCGTGCCGCTTTCAGAATGTGTAAACAGGCGCCACCTACCGTCATCGCCATTTTACACATACTGCGCCCTCTACGATTTATCGAACCTCACTGGAATAAAAATGACTCTTTTTCGACGAAATGTTATTTCTTGTCAGTCAACTGCGATTGTTTTTAATGTGTTGTCTTTTTTCTTGATAAGATTTAAGCTTAGGCTTACCTAACCTTAATTTTAAGTGTGGCTAAAAGTACTTATTACTGAGAAATGATTTCTTTTCATCGAAATTCAATTTTTTAAACGACTTTTTAGGTTTTTTAGCATGTTTGTTTATATATTAAAGTTCAAGGTCAAAGTCGACCTAACCTCAATTTTAACTTTTCTTAATTTCTCAACTAAATATCGTATAAAATGAAAACATTTTGAAATACACGTCATTATTTGTCACTTTCAGGTCATGTAACCTCGTTTGCAATTCCTCTTGTCGCAAGTAGATATATTTATATACCTGTTTAATTTTAACACTGCTTCTTATTCAGCTTTTTTTCATTTGTGACGAATTTTTCGGTAGCCGCATTTGTCCTGGGAACCTGTTATACACCGTTCGGGACTGGTTGCATGTTAATGAAGGAACTGCTGA
>JABFPB010003864.1:0-16076 GCA_022817645.1 Ceratoteleas bidentatus | reverse complement strand
AAGAAATGATTGATCATACTTTTTTTATTAACAAAGACACTAACACCGTGGAAGCAGACTTGAGACATCACCTTAAGTGTATTTGTACGTATTTTCTGAACAATTTTACAAATTCAGCTGAATATTACGTAATTCGTGTAACCTAACGCGACAATGATGTGATATTACATGAGCACCGTAAAAGTACACACTGCTACGAACGGCTGTGAAAAGCCTGTTGACAGTGATGGAGGTTAGGTAGTTACCCAATCCGAGTAAATTTACTTGGCACGTGTATATTTTTCTGTTGAAGCGTAATACCACACCACTAAACGTTGGTTTTTGATACCACCGATACTCGGTGTAATTTCACACGGATTTTGCTCAGTGTATAGTAATAATTAGTAATAACTAAGACAACTTTTCTCTCCGTGTATTGCTAAATTTTAGTTCAGTCGACTAAAATAGTATATTACGTCCGAAGGCGCCACCGGCGCCCGAGGCCGATACGATATTTTTCCACTTTCGGTATGCAATAGCATACCGAAAGTGGAAAAATGGCCGCTACACTGACGTGAAAAATATAGTTGAATTTGATCCAACTTCAAGGTCAGTTCCTAAACAAATTGAGTTAAATCGGTTTAGTTGTACATACTAAACGTCTAGTTGAAAATATAATAAATACTTTAATTGCAATAGTGTGACAGTTTCACAATCCATAATTTAGATCGATCACAAAAAGCAGTCCCCAGAAAACCAAACTTTGCTGTCAAAGAATGATCAGTTCCGCCGACAACAAATCCTACAATCGAAACGAAATTCTATTTTGAGGTTAGAGTATAACAGTCGCCTGAGTCGCGCATTTTTCGACACAACTAAACGTTTAGTTGAATAAAGTAAAGCATTTATTTTGGATGAATAAAATTGTAGATTCGTTGAAAATATATTTCACATTCACGAATAATAAATATTTATTTGAGCTGACTAACAGTATATTTAACATAACTATATATCGTCCCGTCTAACGAAAAGTGGCACGTTTCAGAGTCATAGGCAAAACAGGCACGTTTCAGAATTAGATGAAAAGAAGCACGGTTCAGAATTAGACGAAAAAGGGCACATTTTGGGCGCTCGGGCAAAAGAGGCACGTTTCAGAATCAGTCGAAAAAGGGCACGTTTCGGGCGCTCGACGAAAAAAGGGCACGTTTCGGGCGTTCGGGCAAAAGAGGCACGTTTCAGAATTACACAAAAAGGGGAACGTTTCATGGGTTGCTTTGTTCTTAACAATGAAACACAATAACAGTTACATTTGAAATTGCTATAATTGCAATTAAGAATTAATTATTGATCATCGATTGATTAACAATGACAATTAATTGTAACTTTAACAATTACTATTAGTTGATTAATAACTACAATTAACAAATTCTTAAACAAAAATGACGATTAATCGTTAACCCTAGAATCACAGAGGTCGTGACCCCAGAGAAAGAGAAAGTAAAATGGTGTTATGATGTGTAAGACAAGAAAAAAATAAGTCTGTGTTTCTAGGGTTAATTAACGATTAAAGTTACTTATTAATCAATAAATTATTTGTTAAGGAAATAATATTTAATTGTACGTAAGAAATAAAATAATAAATAGCAAACAATTAATTGTTAATGAAATATTAATTGCTCATGGACAATTAATAACCAAGAACGATTAACTGTTTTACAACTTGATTGAGGAATTGTAGACAATTAATTGTAATTGTTAATTAAGTAATCTAAAAAAGTTCATCGTAATTGATACTTCATTATCCATGAGCAATTAATATTGCATTAACGATTAATTGTTTGTTTATGAATTTATTTTTGATGTACAATTATGTATTTCATTAACAAATTATGTAATTCATTAACAAATAATTTAATGATTAACAAGTAACTTTAATTGTTTAAATATATAACAAACTTAATATGATACACAATGAAAACAATTAGTCCTAATTTCGGACCGTCTGCGTTGTAAGGATTCTTTATATTGATATTAATTTCATAACATATTAATCTATGAAAATCAAATTCGAGGCCGAAGCAATTTTGCGCATATCATTTGCAATGATTTATATGCAACTTGGAAAATACGAAATACCTGTCAATTTGAATAATGGTTTATAATTCTTTTGTACCCTGCCATTTGATTGATTATCAATCATTCTAAACCACTTTAATGCATACACCTGGAGTGATGTAATAATATCGCATTCAAATTTTCGTTCCCCTCACTTTCGACTGGGAATGTACTTGGCACGCGGACTTCAAGGTCAAAAGCGCCGATATCTTGCTCTCAATTAACATTTCAATGAAAAAAAATGAAAATCGAGTTCTGGCGACGGTCACTTTGGATCCGAATCGCGTGATCGAGATTGAAATTCAAACGCAATCCAGGCAGCAATTTACACTGTAAATGGCGTTGCCACAAATAAATACGTCTGACATTTCTTGATCCCAGTCAGGCCGCTTTATTTTGCTTTTGGTATGTCTGGCGTGCTCGGACTGTAGTAAAGGCCGATTAAAAAGCCGAAACAATTACATCATTAACTAGCCGCTCCATGCTTTGTTCCAGAAGGCCATAAATTGAACAACGCAAAAGTGGAAGGTGATGTAACAGCTGAAAAAGCTAGGAGTTTTTTGAAAATTTTTTCATGGAAAATTGTTAGAGTTGAGTAAAAAGTTAATTTTATAGCAATATGATTAAAAAATAATTTAGATACTTTTTGGTTTTTTAAGGAACAAACATTTGAAAACACTATGTGAAATTACTCTACGTCAAATAGTTAATAAGATAAATGCATATAAGATATACTAAAACATGAGTATAGTCTGACATTTCTTGGAAGAATTTCTGTCATGAAATAATTATTTTTCTATTTTTTAACAAATTGTGAATTTTTAACCTCTTGGGATGATAAGCAACTACGAAGGAAGGATGCAAATGCGATACAAATATATTGTTGGACGGGTAGCCAATGTTTCAAAGTTTACGTCGCAGAAAGGCCAGCATTTTCTATTACCAGTTTGACAGATTTCGAGAACTCCAACCTTCAAGGTTATTACTTACATTAACTATTGCAGTTGACATAATGTTATTGTCGACTTGTTGTAACATTTGGGACACGCAAAACTACATTTAATCATTGTTTAATGACAAACGTGTTTGATATCGAATTTGGTAAAACTTAATATTTTTAAAATAATTTGTGGCTAGTTACATTTACAATTATTATCTATGTGTCAAATAATACTGACACTATGAAATTCCATTTAACATAGTATAACAACGCTTTTCTTCATTTGCCCCCGTTTATTTATTTTTATGAATAAACGGGGGCAAATGAAGAAATAATACTAAATCGTTACAATGTATATCTAAAATTTTATTTTTCATACTAGTCGTCAAAGTTTCAACTATTAAAATTGTTCTTCGAAACGTTTCTTTTTCATAAAAATGTCATATTACAAAATCCCTCTCACCTACAAGATTCCACTTTACATCAAAACCACATTAACTTAATTAACAACTTTTTTCCTCCCTTATATTTCTAAGTAAGTATCCTCTCCAATATCCGGATCCCATTTGCTTTGACCGTTTCACAATTTAATTTTCTTAACCTTATCTTGTATCCTCAAAAGACTGTGCCATATGAACCAAAATTAGCCCCTCTCCCTCAAACATGGAGGGACTAATTTTACCACCACAAAACCCGTACGGCAACTTCGCCGTCGAACAATCCGACGGATTCCCTTCGGTCGCCACGAGCGCTGATTTGACGAACACATCTTTCAGGGGCGAACGAGCACCTCTCCCCCCGAGCACCGGAACTTGTGAAACTAATTAATTAGCGGCCGAGGGGCCGTTAATCAAACGAGCAGCGAATCGCGCGCAAAGTTACCCGAAAATGTTGTCAGGCGTGAACAACGGACTGAAAGGTCCAACGGGATAACTTGTTGAATCAATTACTGTCGTTTCTGTTTCCAAATTGTATCTCAAGTCGCGGCGTCATGGCATAACCACGAATATTACACCGGATTGTCCATTAGTTGCGAGTCGTTAGCCGGGCATTGTTCAATAATGGCCATCGCGTCAATACACACGGCCGAACTTTTCTCCGACCATCGCCGAACCAGCTTTGTCTTCGCGCTGCGTCATCGACGCCACCCGGTAAAACGAGACGCGGTGATCCTAGCCGTGATTATTGACACATTTTCTCCGGGTTCGTGTTCCCGGGTTACCCCAAAACCAGTTTTCCGCACAAAATAATTTTGAAAATTTTGTATCATGACAATTTTTTTCGATTTGCAAGAAGGGTCACGTATGAAATTTGGTAAAAAAATTTAAAAAATTTCGAAAATTTGACTCTGAGCGGCCGAAAATTACTCCGTGTAACTCAAAATATATTGTAGTTCATGTAAAAATAAGTTCAAAGAAGGGGACTTTTTTTTTACCTTTGTTGTAATGTTCTCCCTTGCAAAATTTGGTTAAAAATCGAAAACAGTTTTTACCAGTTGGTCTTAAATTTTATGGCAAATACTTCTTCTAACACAAAAAATAATGGCATTTATGTAAAAGTCGTTTTGCAAAGGAGAGATTGTTGTCAACTTTTCGAGATTGTTCACGGTACCGCAAATGAGCAGCGACCCTTTACACGCCCAAGAATGGCGTGTAAAGGACCGATGAGAATAGGTTACCCTTGGCGTAGCCAAGTTCAGAAGTTCGGCCGTTCAGATGTCAGAGGGGTGGTGTGGCTCTGGAATAAACCTCCCAATTACTTTGGCCAAAGTTTATTTCAGCGCGGGCGGACAACACTTTAAAAAAATGGATGTAGGGTCGTTCTGACCCTAGCATGACATAAGCAACAGGAGCCCACACGTGGTGATCGCAACGATGTGTAGCGACTTATAAGCGGAATTTGTTGGAAGCGAATCCCAAACACTGATGAAATCTTTCGCATTTCTATACTGACATGCGCACCAGCCCTTCTTGGCTTCCCTTATCGGCGATCAAAACACCCGTTGAAAACCAGAATCGCAGCGAAGCATGGTTCTATAACGCACATAAAAAAGAAAGCGCCTTAAAAAAGAAAACGCCCGATTTTGAAGTCTTACAAAAATCGCTCTGGTTTAGCTCTACACAGAGATAAAAATTGTGTTCTCTTAATTAATTCTCGTAATTGCCATACTCGTACGACAACAGTATGGCAAGAATATGGCAACAGTATGGCAGCAGTATGGTAACTGTATGTCAACAGTATGCCGGCGCCAAGACCGGATAATGATCGCAAGCCATACTGTCGCCATACTGTTACCATTCAGTTACGGTACCCTTGCCATACTGTTGTCAGCCTTTGGCTCGCCTTTCGCCATACTTTCACGAAATTTTCGCCATACTTTCGCCATACTTTCGCCATACTGTTGCTAAGCTGTTGCAATACTCGCATCTTTTTGATGCCATACTGTTGCCATCCTCGCATCATTTCCATGCCATAGGGGAGAATGACCAACAATGGGATACTTTTTATTCTAACGTTAATATAATAAAAATGCATGTGTTTTGCTATCATTATGGATGTTATTAAATTTAGTTTCAATTAATGCATTTTATCTCACTGTTGGACAGAGGTTCCCACAGTGGGATGTAGGTGGTCCAACAGTGAGAAACAAGGGAAATTTTATGAAATACATAAGAAAACAATGAGAATAATGTCTGAAATTGGTACCAACTTCAATGCCAATAGTTGGCAATTGATGAAGAAAAGGGAAGGGAAAATTCTTGGCTAACCTTCTGTCGGGTGGCAGGTGGATGCTAACCCGAGCAAAAGCTCTCTCTGGTCATGCGTGCCGTTTATTACGTAACTTTAAAAAGTCAGTACATTGATGGGTGACGCGACGCTTGCGCTGCGTGCGCCGCGTTGTGGTGGAAGGCCGGAATCAAGTCCCAGCGAGTGCGCGTACAGGAATGCGTGGATCATCGAACGTACAAGGGATTCGTGGTGATCGCGCGAGTGGCGATTCAGAAACATTCGCAATCATCCGATCTCTTATTTAATTTTTAGACTTATCACTATTAAGTCTAAACTTTTTTAGACCTACATAAAATTTCGTAATGTTCCGTTTGCAATATGGAATTTGCTCTAACTTCCAATAGTTATTCCTTAGTCCTTAACAAACAATTTCTTCGCTGATATTATGTATGTAGCAGCAATATTGAACATAAAATTGTTGACAAGTATTGAAAATTTACACCATTTTCTCCTCTTTACAATTACAAATTATTATGTTTAACTAATAGGTTTTGTTAGACCACTAAAAGTTGGTTCTATGTTCCTACAGAGTGTCGATGTAATTTTACGCGTAAACTTAGTTGAACAAAGTAAATAATTTTGTTACGCTGTAATAACAAAATTTTGGCCTGATCCAAGCGCTGTTTTTTCAAGAAAGTGTTCCGTACACAAATTTGCCAAATTATATTGTTCGATTATCTCCAGTCCTGTCCCGTCGACATGGAACAATTGCTGACAATTTGACTCGTTAAGTCCACGTCGAAAGTTAACAACCAAACTATAGTTAATCGCCCACTCAGGCGTGCCGCGGTTTATTGGTAACAGTGATAAACGGTTTTCATTGTCTCGTCGCTTAGGTTCGTCTTCTTTTTGCCCGCGTGAAGCTTTTAGCGTGCAGTATAAAAGTTGACGTTTCACGGAGCCAGTCGCCTAATGTAATTATCCTTAGTACGCCGCGGTCTGGCGCATTGGCATGTTTATCGACTTAATACATCACCCCGTTATACGCCTTTGTCTGCGTGAATGGCTTTACGAAATGTATTTCGCAATGAAATTATTAGTCACTCATTCAAAACAATGTCTTTGTCAATATTCTGAGCATCGTGCGCCACATAATGATTACGTTATAGACCTGAACAATTAGAAACTTATTCCGCTTAATTAGAGCGATGATTTGCGATGCAAATTCCTAAAAGATTAGGGTATTATAATACACAGAGAGAAATTGTTTAATTGTACGGCTACAATCGCTTTTTATATATAGAAAACTAATGCAAATGGAAGCCAGCCAAATCTCCGTTTTTACTTGCCAACGAAAATTTTACCGAGTTTTTCAGTAAAATAATCTTTTCAGTTCTATTTGCTAATTTTTAACATTATTTAACCCTTTTCAGTCCTGTACATTCCACTGAAGTATATTCTACTTAACTTTTTACAAAATGTTCCAGAACATTTTTCTACGTCTACGTTCGAGTTCCTCACACACTAGGATAATTATTCTTTGACAAACGCGCGCAGATGAACACCTGACGAGTTTTATAAAATTTAATAAAACACTCGCCGCGTGCATTGCTCCGCTTCTCTGCGTGTAAACTCGCCACGAATAGGTGTCCACATACCTCATTTGCGCATTCTCAGTCAAATTCTTTTGTTATTAACAATAAAGTGATAATAAGGAAAAAACGAAACGAGGTATGCCGTTATTTGCGTCATTCCGGGATAGCTGGAAAATTGTGCCGACAAATGTGCGACAGGAGAAGCGAGAGTGTTACAAATAAAGGCAGTCCGAAGTTAAGGACGCGGGGAAGAACCGGGCGGCTGATTAACGAGAGAAACCGAGAAATGACGCACAAATGTCGCGAGAATTCGTAAAATGTTGGAAACGCGTTAACACGAGGTATTTGAATAAACAGATGATCAAAAGGCACTTGCAGCATGTCGAGTTGCAGCTTCGAGTATTGCGCCGTATTTCGGGTGACAAATGCGCTGTCAAAACAATACTACCGTACATCCATTTAAAGGGATAAAAGACAGCAGATGTTCCTTTGCGTTAAGGATCCACCCTAATGATAAAATCGACACCTCTTACGAAAAAGGGGATAACTCATTAGATTGTTGTAAAATGGGATAACTCGAATAAATAATTGTAAAAGGGGATTATTTGAATAAATAATTGTAAAAGGGGATAACTAAAAAAATACTTGTAAAATGGAATAACTCAAATAGTTGTAAAAAGGGATAACTCGAATAAATAAGTCATCTTGAAGTCAGCAGATTAAGATTTTACTCATAAAATTTATAAAATATTCAAATAATATACAAATATTATAAAAATTATTGAGAACAGACTAAATATATTGCCGTTTAGCCAACTGAAAGTTGTTTGGCGTCATGTACACATAGTTAAAAAACTTTCATTCCACAAAAAATGTAACTAACGAAATGTCTTCAAATAAATGTCATTTGAATCATCTTAAAAACTTATGATACTACCTAAAGTATGAAGTTTTTGTGATAATATTAACATAAGTAGATTTTATTACTAGGATGTCTCCTTAACTTACGCCACTTGACCTTTCTGTTTCAGCTTAATTTGTTTTATCTGCCCGAAATTTCGATTTCGACTAGTGGAATGCAAAACTACATATGTTTTTATTAGGACGATTTCATGCACTAAGTTTTTGGAAAGTGGGATTTCGTTCGACAAGTCAAACAGACTGTGATTTAAACAGTCTAAACTGTAACGAAAACAGGCTTGACTGCAGTTTTAACATTCTATACGATGTAACTTGTTCCTTAAAATATCGGGTAACACTTCAAACAAGAGCTCCTCTTACTTAGAAACATTGGGTTTGAAAGATTACGATGATGTCGAATCGACAGACGAAGTTTGTCCGCGATTTTATGTCAAAAATAATTATTCTTTAATTTCTTAGTAAATAATTTATCATTTATCGACCAACTAACTGCAGCCAGGGTTAGAGAATGTTTTGAAACAGATACCAACACAACTTTTTAACTGGGCTAACTCCATAACTCTCTATTCAATATTGCATTTCATCGAAGTTTAAGAAATCCACGCTTGATTTTTAATGTTATTTTATATATTCTTATTACGGACTAATGCTCTGAAATATGATTGCAGTAATAAGTAAATAATTTTACTTTTTAATTTCTTTCATTTCATTGCATACTCTAATGCATGATCTGTCTTTATCTATCAATTAGTCACTGCTAGATTAAGCAGTGATTAATTCAGAGGTTAAGAATGAGGTCAGTGATTTTAATAACATTTCCACGTGTACATGATTAATATCAAACTGATATTGGTGGTTTGATGTATGTAAATTATGCAGCAAAATGAGGAAATACATTGATGTAAATTATATGTAAATCTTTTACATAAAATTTACATACAATTGATGTAATTGTGACAATCAGGGTCTGTTTGTAATGCCTTTGAGACATAGTTTGAACATTTCTGTTTTTCTTTCTTTTGTTAAATAAACCTTAGTTTGTGAAATAGATGTATACTTTGCAACACAGTATGTTTTTCTGTTGATAAACAATTTACTAATTAATTAAGATTAATTCCTTTTGACTTGGGACTCTTGTGGGAAAAAAATTCTGTCAGAGTTTGCCAATTCCTCTGAAAACATCAGTCTACAAAATCCCTTTGCAAACTTTACCAGTAATTGCTACACTTTTGTAGAATTTGCAAAATATCTCTGCTATGGTTTTGAATCTACGAAGATCTGCGATATTCTGCAAAATACAAGTGCAGATTCGTATTTTGAAGAATATCGCATATATTCTGCAATAAAATTTCCCAGGCAACAAAATTTTCCCCCAGGCTCTGTATTTTCTGCAACAAAACTCCTTGGAAAAATTGTCTGGGTAATTTTCTGGGAAACTAAATGTTCCAATTTCAGCATTTTTAAAGAATTTCTTAAAAGTTTTCTAGAGATTTACAAAGTTGTATACTGTTTCACAGAGTCTTTCATAGATTACCAGATATTTTACAGATATTTTCATAGACATCTGCAGACTTGCCGACTTTTGCAGAATTTTCTTTCAACGTGCACTGAAAGAAATTGTTAGAAAATCCTTTAACGCTAAGAAGATTCGGCTTATAATAATATTCCTCTTATCAGAAGAATATTCTTCTAATTATAAGAATAATATTCTAATTATGGGAACATTGTTTTTAGAGTGTGGGAACCGCCGATTAAAATTTCTTCTCTCCGTTCGCTTCTATAAGAGTCTATGTTAAGGACAAAAAATTAGATATAACATTAATCCAGTCGAAGATGAAGAAAACGAAGAAGAAGCAAACGTTGCCCTTAGATTTTACCTAGTGAAGAATCCAAGTCACGAACCCAGACGACTAATACGCCGTAACATGAACAGAATATTTTATGCCCTTTTTGTAGTTGCCGTTCCTGTCGACCGAGCTTTGTTTTATTTTTACAATTAGCCAGTTTGGCTTCATACTATTTGAAGAGTTGACGACGTGATTGCCCTTAGCGTTGACAAAGAGAATCCCGGAATATAACGAAAACATCTCTGTCTGTCTCTTTCCCCTCTTTTCTCTCCATCGACACAAGTATGAATAAAACTTTCACAGTGCGTATGTGGGTAAGCAACTCTCTCATATGTCTGTGAGTTACACAGCGCCCGCCACAAATAACTTAGATAATTTAACCAAACGCATGTAAATCAATTTCGCCGTATGAACAATTTGCTGCCGTCATTTAAACTAAACAATTGGCTTCGGCTTGTTCAGCAATCCCGTTCGTTCGACTAAATAATTTCAATTCAAAATTGTTGTTAAGGTGATTCTTCGAGTCTAGGGTACCTAGACTTTTTTCCGTGTAGTTTTAGACTTTAAATATAATCTACTGCTTTTTTGATAAGGGGAGATTACTTCTAACCGAGGACAGCTTTCATAGTACACTGTGGATTGACAAACCGTAGGTTTTTTCAAAATTATTAGAAAAATTGTAACAAATGCGTAAAGTTTTTCAAACCTCAATTCACTATTAATGTTGAATGTTTTCATTGAAACTAATCTCCCATTATCAGAGGATCGGTGAATTACGTGCAAAAGTCTAAATCTATACGGTAAAAATAGGACAGGGGTGGTCACAGTCTACACGGAAAACAAATTGAGCAGTATAAGCATACTTTTACTTGATTTAGATAAAGTGTATGGCTGATATGAGTACAAGCAAACTGTATGCCTGATTCCCATTCTTGTTTTTTGATTCAGATAAGCGGGTCATTAGTTATCGTGTCCATCGCAAACCCCTTCCGCTAAGACATGCTCCTGGAAAATGACTATTTCTTCGCCATTTTGAAAAAAAATTGTTTGACATAATTGTAAAATGAAGCCGAAATACGGATCTTACTAACGTACTAATTTATTTTTTTTAACGCATGTTAGTTTCGGAAAAAAAAATTCCAAAAATAACGTAAAAACGTCGATCCTGACTGGAGGTAACCCCTTAACACATAACTTTAGATAAATAATTTTAATTTTAAATGATGGTCTGAAAAATGATGCAGCTCATTTAAGGTTAAGTGGTTGCTGCGCAGTGCGTGACAGCCGTCAGTGTCCGTCCGTGTTCTCGCGCAGTGGTACGCGGTAACCGAAGGCACATAGACTATTTTCAGAAAAAGGTTCGGCGAATGTGGTTTCTATACGGACTTTGTCATTTCGGTATAGAACCAACATTCGAGAAGGTTAAAACTATATATTTAGCTCCGAATGTGCCACAGCCACATTCAACGTAACTTGTTATCAATGATGTGCTTCTACATTTATAGTGTAGAAATACTTGAATATGGTTTTGAAATACTGAGAAACAGCCCTCATTACTTATTCCCTCTTAACCTCTTTTTTGTATCGTATTTGGAGTATCGACAGTGGTGTAGTTGGTAAGGCAGCACACTTACGCTTGGGACTCACGAGTTCAAATTATAATGCGGATGTTATATCAATTATATTTTAAAAATGATTCACTTCTATGTCGTTTTCCCACATTCACAGATTGTTTGTATGAAAAATAATTGTATGTCAAATTCCGTATTGCTCAATGTGGTCCTATGTGCCTGGATAAAAGTATTTTGTTTTGAAACATTTTTCGTGTTTACTATATCAAAGTGTTTCAAAATGAGACACTTGTTTTTGTAGTGCACACTTGAAGAATCACCGTAATATTACTTTTTTCCGTACTCTAAATCGTGGTCTATAGAGATTATTTCGATCACCCAACGTTAAATCGCCGGACAATTTCGCGATCGTCAAACTTTACTAATTTGAAATGTAAAGCGTCCCGCGCGTCATTTGCGGTCATAAATTTTAATTGCCTTGGCCCTTTGAATCGAGTTGGCAGACGTTAATGGTATGATAATGCGACGAAATTAATCTTGCAAAAAGCTGGGCGTTGTCTCACAGCGGAAAAATCTCGTTGCTTTGCGTATCACAACGGTTAATTGACGGGTTTATAGCAATGTAAGTAGTCGGCAACGCGCGATGTTTTTATTACACATTATTCCGCGAAATAATGAAGATAGCTCAGTAAAAACTTTTCTCATTAAGATCGTCACAAAACGGACAAAGTGGCGCAACCGCCAACTTTTTACGAGGCGAATCTTGGACTCAAGATCCCCGGCATCTTGTTCGAGATTGTGCTTATCAAACGTTACAATACGTAGACAAGTTCGTGGCTCTTATTCCCCTCCCCTTCCAAACCGGGCGCGTCTGATTACGCGCGTTATCGAAGACATTCCTGCGGCTTCGTTTTCAGGGGTTATCGTCATTGCAATGGGAAGTATGAAAATGAATCCTTCGATGGCGCACAATGAATCCGAGGGATCTTTTCTTGTACTGAAACTTGTAATCATTTTTCGGGTAGTGATTAAGGTCGGGCGAGTTTTGCGAAGGACTCTAATCAGATGAGGGCGTTACGGTTGAGATGAGAAAAAAGATGTGATGCTTCAAGGTTTCACAGGAAAGTTTTGAAAACAGTATGCAAACGATGGGAAATACGTTAATAGCATTCGGAGGTGACAAATTGTATCGCATTATGTAATATTTTACTTATTTAGTAGTTACGCATTTTTTATTTAGCATGTCTACAGTACTAGACATGAAAATGTTTTAAGGTAGTATGGTAGTCATTGTTACTCGTAAAAAGAAAAAAAAATATTAACAAAAATGTGTCGCCATTTTCGATAGTGAACACTAAGCGTGGTTCCGGTACACTCCAGACGTCATTAATAGGCAGTGGACCATGCAATAATTGATCGTTTAAGTGACAAATCAACATTCAAATAAGGTGCGAAGTTTGAATCGATAGCTAGCGTTTATCGATAGTCTACGCGTGCGGAATACGCTAGCCAACTTCATGTGCGTTAATCGCCCGGCTCCGCTGTCGTTTTCGGTATAACTCCAAACCCTTTTTGTCGGCTCGAGTGCGTGCATCCGTCACTGAATTTAAGCCGACAAAAAGGGGGCGGAGTTTTACCGAAATCGACAGCAGAGCAGCGTTACCAGGTAGAAGAGGACAAAAATGCGAAGCCAATGTTAATTAAATAGGAGTCCGCTTTTCATCCTTGTTTCTGGCAATACTGCATCGGAACTATGCGATTAACGCACATGAAGGTGGCTAGCGTATTCCGCACACATGAATATCGATAAACGCTAGCTATCCATTCCTAAATTCGCATCTTTCTCAAATGACGATTTTCGTCACTGAATTGTTTTTTTTTTTCGGATACGACGTATTGTGCGATTTTCGAACATGCTTCTACAGCGAAATTCAAAACACATGACTCTGAGTGCGGGTGTAACGGATGCCCCAAACGAAGTAACGGTTACTCTCGCATGGAAGGCTGCCGTTACCTCACCATACTCTTTAGGTTATGGGACAGCCGCTGCTCCCGACTTAAGAGTAAGCATTTCCCCCAGTAAGCAATTCCGTAACGTTTGCTTTGCAGTTATAGTACAACGGCGCCTCCACTCACAGCACAGCTGATGCGCTAATATTTTTTCCGTGTACGAGTAATCTACTTGTTGAAAATCAATATTTGATTCTAATGAAAATCGACATTTGTTTCTAGCAGAATAGTTGCAATCCAAACGGATTTGCGCAGAACTTAAATTAATATCGGTGGCAAACACACATATAGACTTTCGCTTTCTAACAAAAGAGCTAATTTACTATCAGAGCGATAAGAACCATTGAAATCAGAGATGGGCATTTTTTTACTTGTCAGTTAAACGTTAAATTTAAAAATGGCATTTAATGGCCAAATACTTGTAAATTAAATTTAATTGAAATTAATTGCAATTGACTACAAAGCTCGACTGGGGTTCAAAATATCCTCAATTCAAATTAACGGAATAAATTGCGTTAATTTGTTAAAATTAACGCATTAAGGGATTACGCCACCCTAGAAAGTGAACATGAATACCATGTTTAAGGATTTTATTGGGCAGGGTTAGCGATGAAAATAGGACCCAAAATTTCACTCAATTATTGATGATATATTTATTAATGATTACGAAAATTGTTGTCAAAAAAAAACAAAATGGCGGCGCTCAGCGCCATACTTGCAAAATAGGTCTTTCAAATTGGCCCACACTTTTACGTCGCCAATTTTCGATCGATTTTGATGGGGATACGAAATAACTGAATGAAATTGAATTATGTAAAGAAGTACATACGGGTTTTTGGATCTGTCAATTTTTCTGATTTATAGCCACACTTTTAACACGCAATTTGCAAGGCCAAAATAGACCTTTTTTTCACATAGCTGCCAATCCCACAAAAATGAATATTTTTTAAATCCCGTATGTACTTCTGTAGCTACTTTCATGTAGTTCAAGGCGCTATTTTTGTTTTTCAGATCGCATGAAATTTGTGTCCAGAAAAGTGTGGGCCGCGAACCAGTACACGAAAAAACTTACTTCGAAAATATGGCGCTCAGCGCCGCCATTTTGATTTTTTTTGACAAAAAATTTTTTAATCATAAATGAATATATTATCAATTATTAAGTGACATTTTGGGCCATATTTACATCGCTAGCCCTCCCAAAAAAATTCTTGAACATAACACTCGTTTTCAGTTTCTAGGGTGGCGTAACCCTAGGATCCAAGTTGATGATATCCTTGCATTTTCTGATTCGCAAATTGTATAGGCTTGGTAAACTAAACAGCCGGCCAAGTGGACCGTATTTGTGGCTAACCGAGTCTCCCTTGTACAAACATCAATACCGGATGTGCGTTGGGGTTATGTCTCGAAAGATAATCTTGCGGACCTGAATTCGAAGGGACTGTCTGCAGCAGATCTTCCCAACTCAGTGGTGGCGAGGGCCCCATTTTTTGCGCGAATCGGAACATTTAACTTTAGAAAATAATTTTCAGACCGACTTGGATCAACACAAAGCGTCCTTTGTACATATTGCAAGGACAGCAAATAAAATTGATTGTTTTAAGGAATATTCCTCTTTTTCAAAATTAATACGCACATTTGTTTATGCTTATAGATTTATATACGCGAATGTGCAACGGTACAGTGCAACGCATGTTGGAATCGTTTAGGCAACAGTGATCAAACGATTACCTTTCAACTTTGCAATCCCGAGCGAAGTGGCAGGAAAAACTATTTGACCTTAAAATAGGGGACATTGTATTAATCCGTTACCCATTAAATCCACGTTGCAGGTGGTCATTGGGCAAAATCATAAATTTGAAAATTGGGGCCAATAACGTTTCCCGTATGGTCACCCTTAAAATTCAAAAGGGAATTATAGAGAATAATGTCACCCAATTGTGTCAGCTTTTATCAGCTTGAAGCACCTTAAAAGTGATATGTTCGTGTTACCACTTAGTCTATTTAGTTTTGGGACATATGCAAATGAAGCACTATTTTGATTCCACATATTTTCGAGCCCCGATTAGCGGAAATTAGGCTCAGTTTAAAATGGACTTCATAAGCCCGAACCTCACGCACCTCGCGGCTGAGTTCGACTTCGTCAACCGGAATACCCATGTCGACGTTGACATGGGAAAACCGTCCGGGCCCACCGCACGGGAACCGGAACCGTCCGTCGAAGACGTCGTAGGGGAAATCGACGGCAAACAACAGATGGCTAATGGTCAAAAGCGCGAATCGCCTGATAAGCCTGATGATCAAAAGCGCGAATGGAAAATAATCAGAAGCGCGAACGGCAAATAATCAAATGCGCGAATGGAAAATAATC